>JAHBCN010022279.1:0-13449 GCA_019359885.1 Listronotus oregonensis
GAAAACTTAGGGGAATCTACCAGTAAGGTCAAAATGTTAAATATGGCAACACTGCAAAAATTTTGAAGTTTTTTACAAATTTGGTAGTCCGGACCTGGTATCTTTGATGGTTTCTGGGCATGTTTATAGCAGTTAATGCAAGGCAGTTATTAGCTAGAATTAATCAACAAACAAAATCCCAGATCGTACAAGCCGTTTAAAAGTTATTAATAAAAAATCGATTTTCAATTGTTACCTTCAAGAGCTAATAGCTCGGTAAAGAAGGGGCATAGAGCAAAAAGTTATATGAAGTTGTTACCTTATTTTGATCCAATCTACATGATCCCAAACTTTGGACCATACCTTTTGGGACACCCTGTATAACCACACAGAGAGCTTTTCTGTGCGTGCATAAAACCTAATTGTTTACCAAATTAAGCAATTTTTAAATAATTTAGGAAAAACATAGATTTAAATAAACTTCTTAAGCACAATTTAAACTGCTTAAAATGCGAATCGCAAGTAGATATAAACACATTTTTAATTATTTTAAAGATACACTTCTAAAAGTCAAATTAAATATAAGTTTTAATATATTCTGGTGCATTTAAAGCAAAATATGTTTAAGGCAATGCCGATTTTTATAGTTAAAAGTTGATTTTATTAATAGCACTTATTCGGTGTTTTTTATAAGTGATATCATTATTTGACTCTACCATAATAAAAAAGTAATGAAATTTGTAATTGGATTACTTTAAAAATACATTTTTGCAAGCAACTGCACCCACCGACTTCTTTGTTTTTCTTACATAAACGCAAAATGTTTCAGATAGCTTCGTGGCTGAGTTTCTTGGAGCATTGTTTTTTAAGTAAAATCAAATACTGTCCTAAGTTTAAATCTCGAAAGAGGTTATTATATTACATTATTTTTAAGTTGTTTATGAAATAAAATCGGATTTTCTGTTAAATCACAGGATAATTTAAGTAATACGAACTTCTCACTTTGCTCGTTTCTTCATACCTAGAGTGTCAAGAGTTCGAGGCTGTGGAACCTGTTATTTTACTTAGGTTAGAAAGTGATATTTTTATGCAGACGTAAAAAAATATAGCTAATAAATTATACTGTAGCATAGCACCATCATAATTATATATTAGAAACTGCATTTAGTACCTGGTCTTACCAGCTTAAAGAACTTCTGGCCAAACAGTTGATAAATAACTGTTACAGGAACTCACCTGAAAAAAAAAACAAAAACAATAAAAAAGACCTGTTATATATAAAAATAAATTATTTACATAGGGGGCTTGTATTAATTTGTCCATCTTAATGAATGGAGTGCACTAGGCAGAGTCAACTCTTCCTAACAATATATTTCCCTGTTACATGTTACTGTGAAAGTCAAAAATTGCTGAATGTCGACATTCACCGGTTTATGCCAAATATTAAAAAAAAACTGGACAAGCTCTAACCAAAACTATCCACTTTGCTGCGTTCTGGTAGCAAGAACCGGAACTAATGAACCTAACCAAAATTATAAGTTTTAACCAGAACGCACCAAAGTTCTTAGTTTTAGTTAGTTTTCGTTCAGTTTTTTTTTAATATTTGACATTCACCGGTGAATGTCGACATTCCCCAATTTCGAACTTTCACAGTAACATACACTTACAACGTGTGAATTGGTAACAACAGCTATATCTTTAATAGAAAAGCATATTTAATTAAAGCTGACCTAAAAGAACCATTAAATGGTTTAAAGCTTTTCTTTTTGTGTTCTAATTTATAAATACCTTATTACACGTCAAAAAAGGTCCTAACCGTATATATATATATATATATATATATATATATATATATATATATATATATATATATATATATATATATATATATATATATATATATATATATATATATATATATATATATATATATATTTTTCTGCATTTACGAATTATCTCCTTATTGTCATCACACTCTCCACCAAACATTCGAAATATTAAAATGTTTTGTTGTCGTACAAGCAAAAGGTTAAAAACATATATTTATGTTAATTATATTGATGCACATTAATCATGATTTCATTCCTACAATAAAGATTTTATTGCGACAAATGCCTTCCTCTCCATAAACCAGTGGTGTAGAGTTACTTTATATGTGTAATATGGATATGGGCCAAGAACGGGTAATCAAAGTGAAGGTATTTTAAGCAAGTTTTTATAAAAGCGGCGTAGGATTAACTTTATATAAATTAATATATCACTGCCAAATTAGTCAACTATGGTTTAAAAAAAATATATTCATATTAAAACAAGTTAAAATGCTGAAACCTAGCATAACTTAGGAGTTCTGCCGCCAAGTTTACAGTTAGTAGTAAGAGGGGCAATTATCTGCATAATAACAGACAGCCAGGCGTCACTAGGGGCACTAGTTAACCCGAAGGTAACGTCCGGGCTGACATGGGATTGCCAAAAAGAACTGGAAGTCCTTGGAAAACGCAACAGGGTAACTCTCCTGTGGGTACCAGGACATTCGGAAATAGAAGGCAAGGAAAAAGCGGATGAGCTAGTGAGACATGGATCATCCACAACATATTTTGGACCAGGACCTGCCCTTGGAGTGACGAAAACCAAAGCGCGAGGCCAAACCAGTAAATGGATCCGAAACAAACACAAGGAATACTGGGAAAACCTCAGTAGAATGACATGGAAAAAGCTTCATAAGGGGCCCATCCAAAAGAACGATAAAGAACTACTTAGACAAAGTACAAAAAGACTTCGCATAACAGTAGGGTTGCTAACAGGGCACGATAACCTAAGAGGACACCTGCACAAGATAGGCTCATACAATGGGGACCCAAGTTGCAGACAGCCTACCATATACTGTGAGTATGTTAAGCGTTGAATCACAAAAGACAGGCATTATTTGGGCAACCCAACCCAAAATGAGCCCACAGGAATATATCAACCAACCAGTCTCGGGGTTATACAGACTTGTAGAAGAAACAAAACTAATGGGAGGATTGGTATAAAGGATAATGGGAGATTAGGCACAAAAAGCCCAAGAGGCTGCGCTGCTTTGGTAGTGAATCAAGACGGCTCCCAGGAAAAAGAAGAAGAAAAAGAAGAAGAGGGGCAATTTTACCCAGATAATTTTAGATGTGGTTCCAAGTCTAAGATTGGCTAACAATAAGCTCGATCTTGGCTTGGGATACCTGTGTAAAAAAAGTGATGTACTATAAATTAAGAATATTTAGGTGAAAAAAAGCAAAACATTGCGGCATTTCTTTATTTATATTATTGTTAAATATTATCCCCTACTTTCAACTTAATTGGTTGAGAGGAAAGGCGACAGGGGTTTTACACGTCTCTTGCCTAGCATTCCCTTGCCCATCGCTTGACCGGCAACATCGTGGATTGTCTGTCCTGCTTCGATTTACAATCATGCTTTCAATAAAACGCAGACACAAAGTCTTAACGAATTAAACTGCATAGCTACAGCTACACGACTTATGGTGATTTATATGATCTTTTATTTTCGTCAGAAGAAACAACCGGTACTGAAACGACGTTCTTTTGTTTGGCATTTTAGATAGACATATAGTAGGACAGGAGGACTTGTCTTTTTTTTTATCTTGGGACAGTCCACGAAGGCTGATGCCTAAGTACTAACGTACCGTGGGTGTCTTCAGTGTGGTGAGAGGGAGTTTGTTCACACGGGACTTAAATTTTTTGGAGATTGGGAGGAGAAGGAAAAACTTCTGCGGGCAGCAGGTTCCATATTCTTGACACTCTAGGGATGAAGGAACGAAAGCGGGAAGTTCGGGGCCTCTCTAACTGAACTGTAAAAGGATGCATAAAAGTTGCACTACGTGTTGCTCTGTTGGGAGCTGCAAGAGAAGGAATTATACTGGCCAACTCCTCTGAGCAGAAGCCGTGAAAATACCTATAGAAGAGCGACAGATCCCCTACAGCTCGACGGTGGGCAAGAAGAGGAAGCCTTTCTGTGAGCGTTGGATCATTAATAAGACGAACGGCTCTTCTTTGAATGGAGTCCAGAATGCTAAGTGTTGTAGGGGACGCCATTCCCCAGACATGAGAACAATATTCTAAAGAGGGTCTGAATTGGGATACATACAGAGTGTACAGATTGGAAGAAGAGAAATATTTTTTGGCTCGGAAGATAAATCCAATCTTTTTTGAAGCTGCCGAAGCTATGGATAAAATGTGTTTGTGCTAGTTGAGGTTATTCTCAAAGTAACGCCGACAAGATTAAACGACTCTTTGTTCTGCAGAACTTGGCCGCTCATCATGTAAGGGATGAGCATTTGCAGACTTTTTCGCGACAGCAAACATGACTGTGTTTTCGAGGCATTAAACTGAACAAGATTTTTGGCGCCCCAATCCAAGATAAGTTTGAGGTCTTGTGAAAGAGATATCTGCATTGACCTGCGCTTGTTTTCGATATCAGGATTACACGGTGGCTTAAGAAATTGAATACTAGAGTGGAGGGTACTATCGTCAGCAAACCTATGAATGGGATTGATTGTGGAAAGAGAATATCGTTAATGTGTAGAAGAAACAGCTTGGGTGCCAGCACTGAGCCCTGGGGCATCCAGCATTAATTTGGTAGAAGCTGGAGGAATGACCATCTACACTAACTGATATACGTCGATTAGAAAGAAACTGGAAAGCCAAGAGCAAAGCTTAGGTGGAATACCGTAAGAAGGAAGTTTGTTAAGAGCAACGATCTGGGATTCACCAAGAAACTCAAGGGACTTGTTCCAGTTGTGTGAGACAAAGGAAAGAAGATCAGCTGTGGATCTACTGTGAAGCTGTGGATCTACTGTGACGGAATCCATATTGTCTATCATGTAAGATCTTATGTTTTTCCAGATACTTTAAGATTTGGGAATTAATGAATTTTTCCATTACTTTGCAAATAACTGAAAGAAGAGATATAGGTCTATAGTTGGAAGGGAGACTTTTGGATCCTTTTTTGGGGACAGGTTGCACACGTGCAGCTTCCAACTCTCGGGAAAATGCCCGTGTCGTAAGAGATTCGAAAGAGGCGAGTTAAGATAGGTGCAAGCTCGAGAGCACATTTTTTTAAACGATTGCTGGTATGCCATCCAGCCCAGACTGTTTTTTAGTATTAAGAGAATAAAGAATACGCTTCATCTGTTTGACTTTAAAAATTATATGTTTATTTCGCCTTAGTCATTATATAAGCAATATTAAACACTGCCTATTTGTTAATGGTCATTATTTTTGTTAACAACTGTAAAATATTTAGCTAGATTTATACGTCTTTAAAACGACAAGATGTTGATTATTGAGGCAGGGAAACGTAAAACTCTTAATATGGAATACATGTGTGTATATGCATGTGTTATTAAAATCGCTGTATAAGCTGCTTATAATCTGTTAATTTTCGATGTAAAAAAAAACACTTAAACAGAAAAAATATTGCATTTGTTCATAAAATCAGTAACTATGATTACAACAAAAAATAGTATTATATTGGCTCAAAAAGTCAGTAACTATAGTTAGTTAATAGGTGTTTTTCTAAAACGAAAATAAACGGATTATAGATACTTATCAACAAATAAAGGTATAGACTTTCTTTTAGACATTGTTGTGCACTATGCTGCACTGTAAATACAATGAAATCCGTTTATAATGAAAATCCGGGTATAATAACGGATTCTAATTAACTTATTTAAAACCATATATAAAATAATGTAAATACATCCGGATATAATAACTTCCCTTTAACGACAATTTTTTTGTCTATATTTAAGATAAATAACTGTTTATGTTGTATTATTTGTAAATAAGTGTTTCTATGATGATTCGTATATAGCGTCCGCCGCATATAACGATGTAATTTTTATAGAATTTTCAATGTCGTTATAACTGGATTTTACTGTTTTACGTAATATTACACGACTACTGCCAGAGGCTAACTAAATGACTTTCAGATTTTAACTTGAAAGTCCCCAACGCATCCGGATTATTGAAGGGTGTGCGGACTATCATTAAGGCAATTGCGCGTCCGGATTTCTGAAGGTCCGGAGTAGCACGTGTCCCAATTAAAGATGTTATACTGTACTTGTTATTAAAAGTTATTACCTAATTTTTTATCTAAACCCCTTTAAATATCCCAATGTCTATGCCAATGTATACGGTCACTTAAAAAATTTAAAAATTAATTTAAATAAATCTGCTGGAGCTATAAAAGGCATGCATTCTCGATTGATAAAAATTAAGCTAATATTTACCGATCGTAAAATTAAAATGCGAGAGGACATAAAAACCTTATTTGTCTAGACATTGTACACAGAAGTTACTTAGCTTGTGACTTTTTGAACTTTTCAAATGTAATTTTTTTACGACGGGCACTAAATGGAAGATGACGATCACAGACACATTTGTAGACAATAACAAATCAATAACTACTTTTTTTCAATATCTCGGTCCAACATTATTTTTTATATATTTTAAAAGCCTTTGAACAGACAAAACATTTTTTAACCTAAAAAATAAAAATGTTGCTTCCTCTGTTACATCGAGTATATATAGAAGTTACTTATAAATAAAAAATGATTTAAAAAAGTCATAAAATGCCAGAATACTATTTATTAATGTATTAGATTTAATTTTTATTAATTTATTAACCTAAAAATTATAGTAAATATTAATTTTGAATGTATGTTTTATTTATAAATAATTTCTATACTGAGTGTTTCCCCCTGTAGCATTTGTATTTTTAAGTTAAAAAAAATAAATTTTGTATGTGGGTATTTGACAAAAAAAGATGCGTTGTTTATCTATTAAATTGTTTTGTATAACTTCCGGTTTGACCGGAAATGACTGGTAGTTTCCAATTTTAAATGGCACCACCGGTATAGTTTCTGTATCTTTCGATAGGATATGATGCTTTGAATACAATCATGCATCTTTCGGGATATGCTAACGAGCCACCCTCGTCCCATTTGAAAATAATATATGCATATAAATAGAATTTTGTAAACTTTTATTTTGTAAAATTATTTTTTTCATGGCACTCTTAATTTTCATTAAAAAAAAAATAATAATAAATAAATGTCAAACAGCATAAGTGTCGAAAAATGTCATTTGAAGTGTCATTGTATTCAGAATGTCATATCTAGGGCCCGGATTTCGGAACGAGCTTGTTCCCTATACGTTTTTTATGTCTAGTAAATTCATTGGCGTGCGTATTAAGGATATATTAATTATAAATAAATTTAAAAATATGAAATAAAAACAAAATAGAAGTGTTTCGCAATTTATTTGCATTACATGATTTAACTAACGTCTTTTTAAAGTTGGTTTCGGTAAAAATTGGTTCTGTTATAATTTAAAATATCTTTAAGTCTAAAATAGCTTCTTTCGACATCACAGCTTGTAACTGGAGTAAATCGAAAATTATTTTACAAGTCAGTTCTTTTATTTTGTAGTGCCTCAGAAATATGTTTTATTTCTAAAAATCCTGGATTTCTTTCCAAGATTTTTTTGTACATACAATTTTAATGCCACCAATTTTATTGGGAACAGATTTAAGCTTGTCTATAGTAATTTGAAATACATGAAATAAAGACACTAGGTGGGCATTTTGTTTTTATAACAGTTGTTCAATCACATCCGGAAGATATCCAAAATTTTCAAAAATAAATTTTAAATCAGATTTAACATTTGGTGCATTTATAACTTCTTTACTTTTTTCACACTTAAAGCATCATCTTGTAAACTGTCGATAATATTTTTTACCACATTGTTATTTATATGGTAATACGAGTATGTTAACTGCTGATAGCCATATTCCCTACCTTGTAATAGCAGATTGTGGCGGTAATGCGACATTAATACACATATCTTTAAATTTCGTAATACGCGCAGGTGACTTAAGAAGAACTTTTTTATCTCGATAACTAAAGTATCAATAAGTGGATAAAAGTTACGTACCATTTCGCATATTCTATGTAGGGGGCATGTCATATTAAGCAATTTGGGAAAATGTTCACACTTAAGATACCCACGGTACGTTAGTGCTTGGGTCACAGCCTTCGTGAACCGTTCAAAGATAAAAAACATATTTCACTTTCAAATAAAAAAGTAGAATATGGAAGGAGCCATTTTTTTTATTTGTACTCATTATTTATTTGCCTGTAAGCGACTTACACCTGTTTAAATATAACAAATTATTTTGACACAAATATAATATAATTTACCCTGTGATTTACCCGATGTAACGGAACTGGTTTTTACGAGTTCACAACAAATCTGCCCGGAGAGTTTTCGTACTGCACTTGGAGAGTTGCATTACCACCAACAAAACTATGTTTGTGGGGTTAATTGCATAAATATGAACCCTAATAGAGGTGCAATCAAATATTTGTAAATTTATATAGACAAAAAGTCTATTTTAACTTTAATTTATTTTATATAATTTATTTAAACGCATTATAAAATATCATAGTTTAATTCTTTTGTTGTTGCGAAAACTCTTCCAAATTTTTTTATTGCCACGTCTTTTGTATTATTCTACAAGAAATCACACCGAATAAAAATATCAAAATAAAAACCGTAAATACCAGAGGAAGTTGAATTATTTTTTGCATTTTTATTTGGTATATTCTATATCATTTTAAGCTCGAAATTGTAATGATTTTTTATCGATGTCCGGTCCTAAGTCATATCCAATTGAAATAAGAGAAAAAATGCCGATGGTGTAATTAAAATGAAACCGGAGGTGGTACAAAATAAATGAGTAGGTCAATAAATGCATATTTTTTCCAATAACCAAAATACAACATTTAATTTGTTTAACTTAAAAAATAGAAATTTTACAGGAAGGAGCCATTTTTGAGAATCATCGGCTTTGATATCCGAACTTCGTAGTAGCCAGTCGTTACTACCCGTGTTTGGAATATTGCACAAACTTTCAGCTTTAATACTATGACGAAGAGTGGCAACACTGTAAAATTAATTTCATTTGTCAACTGTCATTTAGTTGATTTAGTTTTTTAGCTGGCAATATGATGAAAAATTAATAGTTTTTGACTATCTTGCATAATATTTTGTGTAATTTTTATTGCTATTGTTAATTGCCTGTATTGACTAGCAACTTAAAGTATCGAAGTGAATTGTGCTGCTACGATTTACTAACTTTCCATACGTGGGTCGGATAATTTAAACTCTTCGTATAACTTACAACATTTTATTTCCTATTTCACAATCTTAATTCTATCACTTTGATTATATAACTAACTAACTACGGTTTACCGCGGTCCTTATATATTATTATACTGTTCTTAATGTTCTACTGGATGGTGCGTCGCCGAGCGGAACATAGGAAATCCCATGTAAATTTTGAGGGGATCAAATATTGGCTCCCCTGTACATTTTATAGAAAAAATGTAAAATAACTTTTTAAATAGACCAATCTAACAAGCCCTTGTGCCAAGTTTCAAAAAATTTTAATAAGCGAATCTTGAATTATTTAATTAAATGTAAATTGCAAAATTACCAAGTTTTCGGTTCAGGTAAAACCAAACAGGCACCAGTAAAATGAATATTGTCCCTGACATAAGGAAAAGTGTCAATAAATCAGTGACAGTCGGTATTTGAAAAAAAATAAATTATTCAATCGACGAAAAAGTATCCATAATTAAGTGGCATTATGCGGGAAACAGTTTTAGAGCAGTATCTGAAATGTTTTTAGTTTTTTCCCCACCAAGCCCATTCCGTCCATTTAAACTATTAAATGTATTGTCAGTAAGTTTAAGTTCAAAGGTAGCGTAATAAATAATTGTAATTGTTTAACTCAGGATATCGAAAATAGAGCCGAAGAAAGAGAGAACAGAGATCTTAATATTCTACTGAGTGTGAAGGAAAACAAAATGGTTAGTACTAGGGTTCTTGGGCAAAAGGCAAATAAACGTTATACAACGGTATTGCGCACTTTGAAAAAACACAAATAATATTTGTATAAATTCGAAAAACATCAAGAGCTGCAGAAAGGAGATGAAGAGCGAAGAATGACATTTTGTTTTGAAATGATGGAAAGACCAAATAACAACAGGAATTTTTAGGAAATATTTGTTTTACCGATGAATGTACATTCACCCTCAACAATGAACCAAATGTTCAGAATTCCGGTTTGGAGCCAAGAAAATAAACATGTTTGTTCATACTCAAAAAAACAAATGTATTGGGGGGAATTATCGGACACCATATCATTACCCCTTTTTTTGGACTATAACCCGAAAAACCTTTTGGACTTATTTCAAAATAAATTGACTCCCTTAAGAAGGTTAGGGGAAAATCAAAAAAGATCTGGACCAACTGGATGGTTGCCACGCCCATAATGCCCTAGTTTAGAGAGTACCTGGAAAAGCTTTTTTAAGGCAATATTATTGGTCCACGGTACCGGATACTTTTTGGGCCGCCAGGTCACCTGATCTTTACGGAATGACCTTTGGTTTCGGGAAATATTTTGATCTTCTGAGTTAAACATTTACAATTATTTATTGCGATAGCTTTGGACTCGAATTTACTGACAAAATTCAGATACTGCTATTGGTTTAATTAAATTCTAGTATGATAAAATTAGTTTTTAATGATCGATAGTAATAATTGTTATTAGTTAAACTTAATGGTTACATTAAATAAAAGCTTTGACAAAAAAATGTTAACGTGTCTTTTACTTTAAATATAATGGTTGTAATATTCATGACTGGGTAACAGACGTCAACGCCATCTACTGACCAAAGGGCGAAGACATACTCCTCTCAACTTACGATGTCACAGACTTTCCAAGCTGAAATAATGTTACAAGCATTTGGAAATGTATGCCCAATACTTGTACAGACTATTAACAATAGTGTAGTTAATTTCTTAACTACTTTGTAGTTAATACTAGCTTGTCTGATGAGATCTGATATAGATCGAAACCGGTCACAAGATGTCGTTAGGTGAAATTTCTACAAAGTTGTAAGAAAATTAACTACACTATGGTTGTAAGATTGATGAAACGAAAAAAAAATTCCTTGTATTCGGCTGTACGTCAGATTTGACAAAGCCTTATTGCAAATTATTTGCTGGTGGCTGGTGCCTGTTTGGTTTTATCTGAACCGAAAATTTGGTAATTTTGCAATTACATTTAATTGAATAATTCAAGATTCGCTTATTAAAATTAAATACTTGGCACGAGGGTTTGTCAGATTGGTCTCAAAAAGTTATCTTACTTTTTTCTGTAAAATATACAGGGGACCCAATAATTAACCCTTAAAATTTACATGGGATTACCTATGTTCCGCTCGGCGACGCACCAGCTGGTATAATATTCCAGAATCATACCTAGATTATTTTTATACTACACCTTAATAAAATACGGGAATAATACTAGAAAATTCTTCGAGGGTGCCATTACATAACTATTTATATTTGTTAACGTATTTAAGCCAAATTTCGTTTGAGGTGGTTTTTGAGGATGCTGATTTCTAATCTGAAGTTAAATTTAAAATATTTTTGATGGCGAATCCAATATGATGGATAAAATAAGAAAAACTAACAGATTAAAGACAAATTTTATATATGCGAGTTTAGGTTTATAATACCTTTGCAGCTGGTATTTAAATTCAAGAAGATTGGTCCAACATGAGGAACAAAGGTGTAATTAGCCGATAACGCTTTTAAAAAATTGATCTCGCATATATGAATTTTGTCGTCATGTGTTATTTTGCTTATTTTATGTGCTTGTTTTGCAAATCAGACTAGAGGCTGGCTTGAGAAATTAAATTTTAAAGTGTGGAGGGTCTCTAACGGTTTTTTTTATTACTGCATATTATAGCTTTGGACAGGATTAACTTATGAAAGAGGTTAATTTAGCAGTAGGTTTACCTAGTTATTACATGAGATTATTTGAATTCCTTTGTTTAAAAAAAGAATAGATGGATATTTAAAGAGCAGTAAGTAATAAAATTCTTGTAATTAAATAGTTTTACTAATATGTATTAAATTAAAACATAATTTTTCTAGGAAAAAAGAGCAAATATTTTGTTTGCTCTAGATGAATCTACCTACTGGATTGTATCAATAAAATGTAGTAGGCATGAATTATATTAAATTGCCTCTTAAAAACCTAAATTTAAAGAAGTGTCGCAGTATTGGTCATTTGAGCTATCCATTGTGCTGCTTGTTTTTGAAGAAAATATGTAAAATTACTTTGTTGGAGTGCCGAACCAAATTTTTTTCGTATTCTGTGCAAAGATTTTTTTTTAAATTACTAAATTATTTTTGACAAATAGTTAACATTTAAGTAATGCTCTGTTGCCAAGAGTGTTCATTTTTACATTTTTGTTAAATCTAACCCATTGTTAAGTTCATTGCTAACTTTAACAACGCGATCATCACTCGGCCGTAAATCAGTTAACTTGCCATTTTTATTGTTTCTAATAATAATAAGTGTAGTTACCTGTTTCTATATAGTTTTAATTTGTTTATATCCTAAAACGGTGACCGGTTTGTCACCAATGATTTTTTAAGTTTGTGAAAGTATTTTTCAGATCAAAAAGTTCAAACGAATTTATACGTGCAAAAGTTTATAGCCCGAGACCTCAACCGAAATGAGGTTATAACAATTTAGTATGATTAGCGCTTTAGATTAATAAGTACAATCTGCAAATGAAACCTTTTATTATATTTTATTTAAAGTTTTAACTAATGGAACTCTTGGATATTATTATAGCAATAATTAAAACAAATGCAAAAAAATATACTTCTCTTCTTTAATCAAGTAAACTATAAATAAATCCACTATTATTCTACAGTTTTCCGGTAACCGAGGTTATATAAGCCACTTAAAGTAAATCTGTGTTCTTTTAGTTCAAGCTAAGTCGTCTATTGCAGCACACCTGCTTTTTTTCTGTCTCTTTTCTTTTCTTAAGACTGCTTTCTTAAGCTTATCTTGAAAGCCTGGACGGTTATGTTAAATATTCTAATTTTATGGGTATAAAGTTGCTGTTTGATTTTAGCATATTTTGGTTTAGGACTTTAATGTCCTGCTGCTTGCCTGTACTGCACGAGCGAAGGCTATCTCGAGGCAGTTAATTTTGGATTTAGATTCAATTCAAGTTGATGTGCAACTTTTCAAATAATAAAATATTGTTTAATAAGTCAATCTTAAGGTAGTACAAGACCTTAAAAATAATACATAGTTTATTATCTTATATTACTTGTACTGGCTTTTAACATCAAAATTAAGAAATTATAGAATAATCTCTTGACTAAAAAGATTTGCACAGAGAGATTTTAATAACTCCCCTTTATCTTGTAGCTCGGACTAAGTTAGTTGCGACATAAACTTTAACAACTAATAAGTTTATTAAAAGAAACAGAAAGTTCTAGATACCTTTTTCCTTTTTATCGTTTACAGTACTATGCCTG
>JAHBCN010022280.1:0-13456 GCA_019359885.1 Listronotus oregonensis
TTTTTTTGAATTTTTAGAAAGTTAAAATCCCACATCTGGCGAAAACCGCTTTTTGGGATACCGCATTTATTTTCGAGCTATTTCAAACTAACCTCTTTTTTAAATGATAAACAATATTAACAATTAATTGAAATAGTCTTTGTGACAGAATAAAAAAAGGTACTGTAAAATTAAAAAAAAAGTACTAAGAACTTTTAAAGCTTCAAAATAAGGGTTGAGACGATGATAAATAATGCAATATTGAAATAGCTTTATCTTAGGTACTCGTTTAAAAGAAAATTTGAAGCTCTTTCAAATGTCGTCTCTTTTGGTATCGGCTAGTTTGTAGTTTACCAACTAGAGGGCGTTGTTTAAGAAAAATTTGGTTTTTCGGGATTTTTTGGAAAATTTAATTAAATCGATATATTTTTGACATATTTAAAAAAAAATAGTTTTTATTTGGAAATCTTATATTTATCCAGATTAGATTCTAATAAGGCAACATCTATAAAAAAAAATAAATTGGAAATTGGAACTGACAACTGACAACTGTCAACTTAAATAAGTCATGTCGTTTTCCATTTTTTTTTCCTTGTTTTTATTTCCAAGCCCACTTGACTAATATTTAAATTTTAGTTAATAAATGCCCTAATTACGTCATTTTCATGTTTTTAATTATTTATTGTGTTCTCTAGTGCATACAATACAATTTTTACAAAAGTTTCCAGTATTTTTTTAATAACTTTACTTTATTATTATTCTTTTACTCTGAAAAAAATATGTTATTTATTATTTGATAAACAGTTAGAGACGAACGCTGTTAGAATAACACCGATACGTCACGGTTTTATACGGGTTTGCCATATGAGACCGTGACGTATCGGTGTTGTTTTTACAGCGTTCGATCTCTACTTAGAAATAACTCGAACACGAATGCAGATATTAAAACGCCGTTTTTGCCAGAGTATAGGTATTCTTTCCTTCTCTAAACTTACGATAAAAATTATATCGTCGTATTTAACTTTCTCGAAAAAATCTCAAAAAACCCAGTATTTCCTAAATAACGCCCTCTAGTTGATTAACTGCAAACTAGCCGAAACCAAAAAAGGCCACATTTAGAAGAGCTTTAATTTTTCTCTCAAACGAGTACTCGTTTGGATAAATGATGTGAGTTATAGAGCTCTTTGAAAGTTGCATTATTTATAATATTTTTTAATTTACCGTGGCGGTTGCCCCATCTTGCGGCAGAACCTAAAAATAATTTTCAGCTATTCCAATTTTACGGTAAATATTTTTTCCCCAACGCTGTGCGATAATTAGTTTCTGAGATAGAGCCGGTGTCCTTTCTTATTTTGACACCCGGTAAATAATTAACGTGTAATGCACAAAAATCCAATAAAACTTACTAATATGCTTTTATACTATTTTTATACTATTTTTAGAATATTATGGTTGATCGTCTGGCATCCAGAAATCCATCTAGGGATAGTTTTCGGTCTCTGGGGCTAATTCTAGACGTGTAGGGTCTTTTTTGAGGACGGATTTGGATTCAGCGTCGAAAAATACATGGCAATATCGTGGTTTGACCCAAGTATCTTGACCCTTGTTTTTGTGGGGCTGTGTAATGCATATTTCTCTGCATATACAAATACATCAAAAACTTAGTTTATTTGTAGGTAAAAAAAATCAATATAACTTTTAAAAAATTATTCCTTATTAACATATAACTTAAATTATTAAACTGGTGTTTTTTTGTCATAAAGTAAAAACATAACTTACAAACATTACATATATATCAACACGACATACACCGTAAAAAACTATGCAACTGCCACATCGTTCTACGTGTTTTATCATCATTAAACACGATTTGTTCTGTGTAACGTTGTGCGACAAATTTGCATTGTTTTTTTTATTTTGCATAAAGTCCAAAACTGGCATGGAAAAGAAATGTGTTACAAATATCAAAATTAATGAATACTGGATACATTCAAAAGTTTTAAATAAAATTAAGTGTAGCAAATTAATGCTGTTAACATAAATTTTAACCGATAATATACAGGGTGTAAAAAGTATGATGCTCACGATTTTAATGGGCGATAGTGGAGCTCAAAACAAGTCAAGGCCAAAAACATATTGGTCAAAAGTTAATTGTTTTCAAAATATGGCCTTTCAAAGTTTAAAAAAATTGGCAACACCGCGCCTGTTTTATCGAAGCGAGTAGAACGTTTTTGCGAGTTGCATATTTACACTTTTTTAAGGAGATGTTTATTTATATACAAATAATAAAAATTACTTCTTGCAATTTATTTTGATATTTAATTTAAAATTAAATTTATGTAGAAAACAATAAATTAGTGTTTGGTTAATATTTGTAATTAAAAATAATCTTACTTCCACAAATAGTAAATATTCGTTTTGAGCACAAATTATTATGTTTGAAAACGGCTCTTTTTTATTTTGCTTAAATAATAGGATTTCTCGGTTGCACACATCTCGTTTTTAAAACTCTTGGACACTACACTTGTAAATTTATAACATATCCGCATTTTTCCCGATTTAAAAACAACCAAAAATGTCGCAGCCGTTGTACACGTATTTACAACTGACTACACAGGCTTCTAGCTAAGTAGCTCTGTTGCCAATTGTTTTTTACATTTTTAACTGGGGAAAAAATTATTATTAATATTATTTATATTTTTTTGATTTGTAGATTGAAACATTTAAAACTTAGTTTATTTTATTAACAAATGAATCTATTGATAAGCGACAAAAGTTTCAGGTTCTCAGAAATACTTGCTTTTAAAGTTAAAACTTTGATATCGTTTAGAAAAAAATTTGTCAAGTTTTGACACATATTCCCACTAAGCAAAAAATCATCCTAATTACGTTACATTTATGTTTTCTTGTTCCTTTGTTACGTTAATCATCTTGGAACAATAACAGCGCCTTGAACCTAATAGTTTCGTTATATTCCTTCACTTAACAAAATCGTAGTTACGTTAAAAATACAATGTTTTGTTTCAAAACTTACACGGCGTCGTTACGTATTTTGCATTGGTTGAGCCAACACATATTCTGAAACATCCACGTTATATAACTTACGTTGTAAGAGGTTTTTCTAAGGATTTAAATAGGTGGTTTGTTATGTTGATTATATTACATTAAAAATGTTTTGATCCCTAATGTGTGTGTATGGTAATAATACAGAATGTTTAATTAAGTATGGTCGTAAATCCTATTTTATTAACCATTTAATGTACAGCAACGTATGGATGGTACAGCTTGAAAATAAAAATTGTATAATACTTTATCACTAGAAGGCCACAATACTATGTATATTAAAATGGGCAAATTTTTTTAATATTAAAGTAATTGATCACCAATTTGATTAAAATAACCAAACGATTTTTCACGTCTTTCCTCATATACTATTTTCTGTTATCCTCTAGAGTGGGCGTTACTTATACGCAAAAAAGCATTAACAAAGTGAAACATATTTTTTAAAACGTAGGCTGGTCAAGTAAAAAAATTGATTAAATATCCTTCGTGTTTGAGTTTTCTAAAACTAAAACTGTGAAGTACCCATCGATTATTAAAACCTCAAGAAATTAATTAATTAACAATATTAAGAAATTGTTTATCCTAAAGTTTTTTTTTTTTGTGTATAAAAGTAAATGTTGCTTTCCATCTGCTATTAAAGATGCCACTGAAAAAATGTTTAAAAAATGTTTTTAATAAATTCCCTTTGTTTTTTTTGATAATAATTTTTCGTCCCCCCCAAAAGGGGTACAATATTTTCCCAAAGATAAAAAGTGAAAAATCTACCCAAAAAAAAAAAAAATAATAAAAAAGGGAAAAATTTATTCATAAAAATATCTAAAGTCTAAAACCCCCCCCTTTCATTTTTCCCCAAAATTTTTTGTAAAAACTATTTAAAAAGGAAAGCTTATTTTCTAAACCCCTAAAGTGTAACAGTTCATAAAAAAAAATGTTCATGTGATAATGTTTATCTTTTTTTAATTTATTTTAAAAAAATCTTAAATATTTTGTGATGTGAAAAAATATGGGTAATTTTTAAAAAAAAAAAAAAAAGGTCTAAAGTTAGGTAAAAAAAATTGCCTACATAATTTATAAACCCTTTTTTAAAAAAAATTAACCTTATGTAAATGTAATTTTAATATCCATGTTCTGTTCTTTTTTTTCCTCCTAGTTGCACCTAAAAAAAAAAACTTTGTAAAATATTTCCCCCAAAACTTTTGGTTACTGACAAAATTCTTCTTTAAATTTAAAAAAAAATTTTTATTTTTCAAAAAGTTTAGAAAAAAAACCCTGATTTGCAGTTTTAAACCCTAGATACTTTATTTCCCAATTATATAGGATAAAAACCTTGTGTTGGCTTTAAAACCAAAAATTTTTTTTAAATAAAAGCCCTTTTTCTTTTAATTAGCTCCCTCGATGGCCATTCAAAGGGTGAGTAAACTACTAATAAACCCCCCAAATTTTAAAAAAACATTTAGACTTTTTTGTACTATATAATTATTTTGCTTCTATTTAAAATAACCCAATTAAAATTTTTTCCCCTTAAAAATTTTTATTATTTATACTAGTTATTTCCCTTGAGCATTTTAAAACCCTTTTCCCTCTTTTTAATTCCAATCCACTTTTTGATTAGTTGTCATTTGAAAACATAATTTGCTGCATCTACAATTTAAAAATTTAAATTTTTCCCAAAAATTTTAATTTTAAATTATTATTCTATTATTTATGGTCAATTGTCTAACATCAGGGCCAAAAAAAAGTACAAAATAAAATACTTCACATTAAAATACTTTGGGGTTACAACTTTGATAAAAATTCATTCCCCCAAAGTATTTCATTTTTTGAAAACCCCCAATTTTTTGCTATAAAACCCCCCTTTTAAAAAGTTTTTTTCCGATCAAAAATACTAAAATTTTCCCCTTTAAAAAAAATTTTTTTGGGTACTCTGCAGATCCATGAAATGAAAAATAAGCTGCTTTTTTAAACATAGCCTTTTTATGCATTTTGTTAGGGAAACCAAACCAGTGGTTTTTTTTATCTTTGTACACCCCCGGGAGAATTGTTTTTTTTAAAAATATTTTATTTTATAATAAGTTAAAAAACCTTTTCAAGCGGAAAAATGCCCTTTTGTCGATTTTTAAAATATTATTTTTTTTTTTTAAAAAGTTTCGGTTAAAAAAAACATCTTACTTTAAATGACCGAAAAACAAGTGTTTTCCCAGGTCTCCCCAAAATTTTAAAGAAGTCCCACGTTTCCTGCCCTCTCTTATAAAAATGACTAATATGTGGGGATAAAACAACCAAATTTTAATCTATACTTTTTTTTTAAATTTTTATGTATCTAGGAAATGGGGGGTCCTCATCAAACTAAATCCGGGCTTATTACCCCAATATTTATCTTAAGGGAAAAGGCTAATCCCGGATTTTTTTAAAAAATTTTGGCAAAAAATTACCTTTAAAAAATCTGGAAAATTTTTTGGGGGGGTTTTTTATACCCACATACATCATAAAAACTGAAGTGTAATATACTTACTTTCCGATCCATATTTTCCTTTAATATCCGGAAAAAAATTTAAAAAACAACACAAAAAAAATGGTTCTTAAAAAAAAGTAAGGTTAAGTACTAAAAAAACTAATCTTTCTTTCTAAACCTGGCGTCGTTGTCCAAAATTTTTTCCTTTAAAAAACTTGTTTTTTGTTTCTTTCCCCAAAAATATAATAGACGCAGTAAACGTAACGATTCTGCTTAAATAATATCATTTTATCTTACACCAATAACATTTTATGTTTAAAAAATTATAATCGTATCTGATAGGGTATATTAACAGATGTATCGAACTTGTATTTAAAAACCATTTTTTTACATGGAAACTTTTTCGTTAATAAAAAAGTAAAAAAAATTACGTCGGTAAGATGTTGTTCTAAGTATTAAAAATTTTTAAAAGGGGGTTTGTTACAAAAACAAATTATCAGTAACAATTCAAGAAAAAAAAACAGACATAAATAAAATAACGTTTAAAATTAAACGTTATAACGTTAAAAACTTTCAAAACTTTTGCTCAAGATGTTCTTTCTTAGTTTTTTATAAATTTTTTTGATTTTTTGACCTTTTTATCCCCAAAATTTAAAAAACCCTTTATAAAAAACCCCCAAAAAACAAAAATTTGCATATCCAGTGAATGCCCCCCTTTTTTTAATTTTAAAAAGGGCCAAAATTTAAAATTTAAAAAAAAAAAATTTACCCTTATGCTTAATAACGCATGACACAATAAAAAAAAAATAAAATTTTCATTTAAAGGTTTTTTGGGAAAAAAAACTCCCTTGTTTTTTTAAACAGGGAAATTTTAAATTTTAAAAATTTTATTTTAAAAAATTTTTTTTCAAAATTTTTTTTGACAATAGGATTTACCATTTTACAAAAAAATGATTTTTTTTGTAAAAAACTTATTAAATTTTTTTTAAAAATTTAAAAATTTTTAAGTTAAAAATGAATGCCAAAAAAATTTTTTATTTTTTTTTATAAACATGTTTGAACCAATGCTCGACTTTTTTTCGGTATTTTAAATTTTTTCGGGGTTTTAATTATATTTGTGGCCCCCGAGGCCTTTTTTTTGAAAAAAAAATAAATTTTTTTTTTAAAAAATTTTGGGTTTTTCCACATTATCTTTTAAAATTATCATTTAAAAAAAATACCCAAATAAAAAAATGGAAAAATATGGGAAACTTCAATTTTTTTAAATGAAAACCCCCGGGACATTATCGCCCCAAAAAGATTTTTTTTTTGTTTTAAAATATTTTAAAATGATTTTGAATGAAAATTTTTGAAATATTTTAGTTTAAATTATTAATAAATTAAAAAAAAGTTTCATATTAGTATCAAGAAAGCCATGGAAACAATAAAATTGTTATGTTTGAATTTGGGGAAGGTTTTTTCTGGACCAATAATGTTTATTTTTTTGATTAAACATTCCTGTAAAAATGAAAAGGGAAAAGTTGTGGTTTAAAAAAAATTTTTTTTTCTTTTGGGTCCTGCTGCTAAAAACCCAGCTATTTCCAATGCATATTTTAAATTCAAAAAGGGGATCCGAGATTGATATTTCAGGATTTTCTAAAAAATTTTTAAAAGTAGTTGGTGCTGGGCCCAAAAAGAAAAAATAATTTATTTTAAAAAAAAAAGGATATCCAAAACTTTGTTTTCATTTGTGTGGGTCTTTTTTTTTTCATTTTTAAAAATTTTTTTTCAATAAACTTTTTTTTACCTTTTATTTAAAATATCTATGGTGGTTTCCATTTTTTAAAAGGGGGTTTAATAAATAATATTCCCCTTTTTCTGTCGTCATATTATTATTGTTAAAAAAAAACCATTATCGTTTTTTTTTTCTTCCCGGCCCAAAAGGGAAAAAAACAATAAAAAAATTTTTTTAAAAATTAAAATGATCAATTTCAACTTTTAACAATATAAAACGTCAAATTTATTAAAACAATTGTATTGTTTTTAAAAACTTTTTGATATAATTTTTATTTTTTTTATTTATTTATTTTTTTAAACTTAAATATCTCAAAAAAATTTTTTAAAAAATTTTTAATTTTTATATTTGAAATCAGAAAAAAGGGGGCTTTTATTTTTAGCGACAATATACAGAGGGTTTTATTTAAAAAAGTTAAAATTGCCTATATTTTTAATTTTTTTATTACAAAATATTTACTGATAATTTCAAAATATAATATGGAAAAAAAAAATTATTTTTATAAAAATTTTTTTTTTTTAAAAATTAAAAACTCAGAAGCCCCTAAATATAATCAAAAAATTAACACCGTTTAAAAAACTTTTTGGTTGGGTATCTTAAATAACTAATTACAGGGTGTTTAAAAATTGGGGCCGATATTTAAGGGTGTGATTTTAAGAAAAAAGTGTACCATCGTGCATTATCCACATCTGGTTCTCTGCTAAATAAGGAAAGTCTTTAAGCATGGGCTTATCCAATAATCATCAATAATGAGAGCCGAAACAATTCATAATAACTATTTTTTATGATTTGATTTAACAATTGCATAAGAGTTTTCATCCGTCCAGAAATGGTTATTATGGCAATTTCTTATTAAGTTTCGAAAAAAAATATGCCCGAAGTTTTTAATTGTGATATGAGTATAAGAAATTTTTGATAAGAATTTTTCAAACAAGTACATGTGAAACTATTAAATATTGCCCAAATTTTCTTTGTGCAAGCTTCAGGATTTTTCTTAATTTTCTGTAAAATTTCTTCTTTAAGTTGCGATGTTCTTCTTATTCCCTGGGAGCCGTCTTGATTTACTACCGAAGATAGCGCACCCTTTTGGGCTTTTTGTGCCTAATCTTCCATAATCTTTTATACCAATCCTGCCATAAGTCTTGTTCCTTCTATAAGTCTGTATAACCCCGAGACTGGTTGGTTAATATAATCCTGTAGGCTCATTTTCGGTTGCCCAAATAATGCCTGTCTTTTGTGATTCAGCGCTTTATATTTCCACAGGATATGGTAGGTTGTTTCTTCCCCCTCGTTGCACATTTTGCAACTTGAGTCCCCATTGTATAAGCCTATCTTGTCCTCTTAGGGTATCGCGCCCTGTTAGCAGCCCTACAGATATGCAAAGTCTTTGCCCTCTTTGTCTGAGTACTTCTTTCTTTGTTCTTTTGGATGGGTTATTTATGAAGCCTTTTCCATGTCTTACTCTTCTGATGCTCCCCCAGTATTCTTCGTGTTTGTTTTGGATCCATTCCCTGGTTTGCCCTCGTGCTGTGGTTTTGGTTACTCCAAAGGCAGGTGCTGGTCCAAAGTATGGTGTGGATGATCCCTGCCTTGCTAGCTCATCCGCTTTTTCGTTGCCTTCTATTTCCGAATGTCTTCGTACCCACAAAAGAGTTGCCCTGTTGGGTTCTTCCAGGACTTTCAGGTTTTTTTTGCGGTGTTCTTACTTTTGATAGACTCCTTGAGCACTATGATCTACTTTTAAAGTTGCGGTCTCGCGAAGATGTTTATAAATCATAGAAAATATTCTCGGATCGGGTAGTACGCGATTTGCATACCGCTTTTGGTTTATCCGCCTGTCATCGTGTTCATTTCCGTCTGCAAGACCATAAGTACAATGCATGTCATTTAATTTATTGTTTTACCTCTTACTTTAATAATGATTATTAAATAATGTAAAATCAGTCTCAACTCTATTGTCTTTTTAAAAGCAAGGGGGTCTGCGGATTTATTACCCTCTATGCCGGTGTGTCCAGGTATCCACAGTAGTGCAACCTTATTGTTTTGACCCAGTTTGGTCAGTGCATCCTTGCAATTCCAGACGGTTTTCGAATTGCACCGGCTGGATTCAAGAGCCTTAAGAGCTGCTTAACTATCGGAGAATATTTTAACTGTCTTACGTGTGCGTGCCGATCAACCAGCGATCTAGCGCACATCTCAATAGCAAATACCTCCGCTTGAAATATCGTTGCGAGAGTGCCCAGGCTAAAGGAAAACTCTGCCCTCGGCCTCTGTCCATATATTCCAGCTCCAACACCGTCCTTGGTTTTGGAGCCATCGAGAAATTTTTGGTTTTATTTTTTTACGCAAAAAAAGTTCGTCGTACAAATTTAAGTCTATGGACCTAATTTGCTCAAAAATAAATAGGGATTAAAAAAATAACTTTTGAATATTAAAAAAATTAGTGCAATTTTATCTTTGAAACTATTTATTTTAAACTCCGTACGGACGTGACTGGTCAAAATTTTAAAAAACCTTTACGTCAAAAAAGGCTTCCTAACGATTAAAAGGTGTGTACAAAATTTTAATGTAATATTTGAGACTAATATTTTTTTTCTTAAAACTTTAACACCCTGTAGCTCAAAAATTAGGAGGTTTGGGATATGTGCTGATATAAAATTTTCTTTTTAAAATTATCCAAGGATTCACATCAGAAAATGTCGGCACTCAATTAATAAACACCCTGTTATTACCAAAATATCCGGGGCTGCAAGAAAATGGTGCCTGTATCAAAAATAATTTGCAGCAATCTTTAAAAATCAAAAAGTGCATGTGCGAAGATTCAGAATTTACGCATGAAAACCTTTAAACGGTTAAAAAAAACATAATTGATATAAGTACTAAACAAATTTCAACTGCATCCCCAACCAAGGTCATGTATTTGATTTCACGACAACTTTCTCTCCTCCCTTTATAGAGCATACCAAGTAACATCAGATTTTGCGCGCTTGATTTCGTTTGTGGACTCTTAATATCACAATCATTAAAAAATATTCATGCTTATCAGGTCTTGAATGTTTTGGTACACTATTTAACGTAATAAAATACTTCGTTTAGTGCCCCTGGGGCATTAAGCGGAGGTAATAAATGCAGTGAATAATGCTAAGAATGCTGTAGCCAATTTAAAGGAGCTTTAGCGATATAACAAAACAATAAAAGTCATAGCCCTTGCAAAAAAAGGAAGTGGTCTATAAAAAAATATAAACAAGGGTTCGGTTTATACGTAGCTGCCTAATAGACCTCTAACCGATCAAGATATTAGACATTATTCTACTATGTTAAAAATACCAAATTTAAGAGGTTTTTATGCGTGATTCACTACCACAAACACCCAGACATAAGGAATGTGGTGTAATTAATTTAAACAGAAATACAGGGATCGGTACACATTGGGTAGCTTAAAAGAAATATGCCTAAAAAATTTTTTCACGAATGATAGTCCACAAGACTCTTTCATTAGAAAACGAGCCAAATTTTAGCTAGAAACACAGTGTTTATTGTCTCATTATGACTAACAATAGTTTTTTTCATTAACACTTACAAAACTTTGATGCTAAGAAACCATCATGTTGGTTTTGTCCAGGTAATTGCAGGTAAGAGTTTTGCCAGTAGAAAACAGGTCGTTGCTACGACATTTATTTTTGCCAGTGTATAACCCATGTTGATAAATAGAAAAAATGTCATCTATATATCTCCACCAAACTAACGGTTTATAATGATAGTTATTAAATTACAAAATTAAATTCAAAATTTTTCATAAAAATATTACTTAATAATGGTAATAAAGGTAAACTCATGGCCATGCCAGAAGTTTGTTTATAAAATTCACTGTTATATTGGAATTATGTTGTTTTACGCAAAAAAATAGAGTTTATAACAATTATAAAGTAATATTTATATGAAATATTTTTTTAATTTTGAAATGGAAATGATCCCTTTGGTCGTTAAAAAATTCAGGTGCTGCAAGTTAATTGCTATTCTAAAAAGCAAGTCTAAAATTAAAAATCAAGTAAAGTTATATTTATAAAAATATCATAAAAAAATCGTAAAGGGTAAATTTTAAATAAAAGTTTAAATTTTCTTTGGAATTATTTAAGATAAATGTTATAAATCGCCTAAAAAGTTTATACATTCTATATAAACAAAACTGGGATGATGACAGGACTACTTACTGGACACTGGACCATAAAAAAATCTCCACATTCTACAAATTTAAAACTATATATAATATGAATACAATTTTTTAAGCACAAAGAAACATCATTATTTAAAAGCATTGCTTCCGCTATATTTTTAGGATTAATGACCCAAAATTGGTGCCTCAACTATCTGAGTACTTAAACTGAACTAAACAAAATTATACCAAAAGCACTTATAAAATATAAGTCAAGTTACTGTCTAAATTAGACTAAGTTTTTTGACTTGGCAAGTCAAAAGTTGGATTAGTAAAAAACTTAATAGGTCAAAAAGGAACTTGATCTAATGATAACTTTTTAAGGGCGTTTCGTGTAAAAATGTGCAGATTTTAGAACTTTTACTTTACTTGTGTCCTTAAACCTCTACTTACATATTAAATTTCAAGTTTCTTCGACCTCGGGAAGCGTCCCATAATTTATATAAGTAAAGGAGTGAGTCAGTATGTCAGTCACTCAGTCAGTCAATCAGTGGAATTTGGCGTGGCGCACTACCATGCGCCTAGAGCAATGAAGAAAAATCTTGGGTTGCAGTGTTAAGTTAGTTATAAACGTTTAATATATTACCCCAAGTAAACCATTATTAAGACTGAAAGAAGGATTTTTAACCGACGAATATTTTAGTTTTTACTTAAAACCAAAAAATACGCAGTAAAGAGGTAATAAAAAAATAAATCGACTTTAGAAAAATTATCTAAAAATTTTTTAAATAATACTTTTTAAAATAATATATATCTAATAAGCCAAAAAAAAAAAAATTCACAAGTAGGTAGGTAGGTTTAAGGTATGTTTAAAGTGAGTGGACTTTTACGCCCTCCACTGCGACCCTCGGTCTATTGTGGCGCACACCTTTTTATATTCTCCCAATAGGATCGGACTTCTAATGAATCCGATACCAGATTGGGAAAGAGTTCTTACATCTCCCTTTTACTCGTGTCGCTACCGGACACGAGCACAATGTTCTGATGTGTCCTGGTGTCTCTGTCTCCTGGAGAGTATGACGAGCAGACGATTAGATCCATCATGCCCTCCCTCCCGGTCTAGTGACGTGGGTAGCTACCAGATCCTTGTTACAGGAACCAGATGTTCTTTCTGAGGCCGCATCTCCGGCCTTATCGTATAAAAACGGTCCTATCCGCTTTCTGTTTAAAGCCAGGGAACCCTTTTTCCTATAAAGGCGGTTCTGTCCGCCTTCTGTTTGGATTCAGGGAACCCCTCCTAAGCTTCTGTTTAATCGGGATGGATAAGCCCTTCCCATGAAACAGGTGCTGGTGACTTCAAAGGCACCTTACGAAACGGATTCACCCGTTTCGGTCGGCGCACCCTTGTCTGCTTGTGACCTTAAGTGGCACCTTTCGAAACGGATTTATTCGCTTCGGTCTGCGCACCTTTTTTCCTATGAAAGCGGTTCTGTCCGCTTTCTGTTTTGAGCTAGGGAAGTAATAGTCCACCACGGCAGAGCCCCGCATTACCGCAGTAAGGCCAGATACTCTGAGAGGTCGCCCTGTATCTCAGAGGCACCGTTGGGGACACCTGTTTAAGGCACAGGATGTCATTTACTCACCAGCACGGTATGCTAACATCTTGAGTTAAGCCTTGTGTTCATCTTAGCTTCGGATCCCGTTCCATACGGTGACAACAAGAGTTGCCGATAACCAGCAACTCTAGCGCATGTTCCAAAAGATCCTACTGGACCCAACCACAGCGACGATGTGTGAACACAGCGGTTGAGTCAAAGTAGGTACAAAACAAATAAGCCACAAAAAAATGTAGGCTCTTAATTTGTTTTGTACCTACTTTTAATAAATTAAAAGAAAAACTTAAAAACATAAAATATTTTTTGTAATAAATCAAATGATTTATTCCAAAAAATATTCCATTTTTTAAGTTTTTTAAAGTCAATTTAATTATTTTAAACTACCTTTTATTTAAAAAATTATCTTTTCAAAACCATAA
>JAHBCN010022281.1:0-13476 GCA_019359885.1 Listronotus oregonensis
ATGGTTGGTTTTTTTTTTACATTATACGGGTGTTTTTAATTTTGTACTTAATATTGGGGGGTAATTTTTGGGTTCATTTTAAAAAAAAACATATGAACGTATGTTAAAGTTTTAATTTTTTGAAAAAGGGGGGAAAATTTTCAAAAATAAACATTTATTTCCTTTTATCCCCTTTTTTAGATATTTTAAAAAATTTGGCATATTTTTGTATCAACCTTTTTTTTAGTTTTCCCAAATTTTTTTTAATTTCCACCAGTGGCATTGTCAAATTTGACCTGACTATTTTGGCAAAAAAAAAATGTGGCACACAAAAAAATGCTTCTTAAAAAAGTACATGTATCCAAAAAAAAATATCTAAAGTTTTTACAGATTTAAAAAAAATGAAATTTTAAAATTTACTCCCCTTTATCTCAAACTTTTAGAAAGTTTTTTTTCTTTAAATGGCCCCAAAAATTGATTAATTATTAATAAAAATAGAAAACACCCTGTATATGAAAAAATTCCCCTTATATTTTATTTTTCGTAAACAGTTGATTTTATCGATGTCAATCAAGTGGGCCTTTTAGGTTAAGATTAAAGCTACCCAAAAAAAATTGTTGAGCCTTTATCATACAGTTTTAAAAATTTCTAAATTTGTCAATTTCCCCCCCTAAAATAAATATGATTTAATAGGTTCATTTTAAAGTTATTGTAAAAAATATTAAATTACGCCAAGTATTTTAAAAGTTATTTAAACAGAAACGATTTTCAGGGGTGTCCGTTATGTACCTGTATCTCCGTAGGGGAAGCTCATAGGAAAAAAGTTTATGGGAACTTGTTATAATATTTTTAGGTTTTCTATTAGATTCCGAGAGATTGCCCACATATTCTGGGACACCCTGTATATGTTAGTAAGAGTTTATTAAAAGAGAAAAATAAGACTTTATAAGAAGCTACCAAATCGAAACATTATTTGTAGATGATTTAAAATCTAACATCTTGCTTAAATATTGAAATTATCAATAATCAGAAAGGATTGCCTCCTTCTGTTTTGACTATTATCAAAGATAATACTACTACGGATAAGATAAACCATTTAATGCTATATTTTTGATATTTTCGCGCTATGCATTTCAATCCTTGAACGAAATTTAAACAGTGTTGCCGGCAGGCCTTTACTATTGGCGTGATGAAACGCGACTAGAAAATACACAGAGGTAAATATTGTCAAATTCGCTACTTCGTATTTCGAATAAGGTACAAGCGACAGACATTGGCAACGTCGCACATGGTTTCGTACCTTGTTTCGCTGGGGCAGGGGTTACCGACTTAATTTTATCACATTTACGGAAGCATTGATATCTTCGAATTGATTCAGAGCGCCCCATTTAAATGAACCATCTATCCGTAGTAGTATTATCTTTGCTATTATGCTTTAATGTTTCTTTTTAAAAAGAAATTATGTATTATACGCCCGAAAAGAATAAATTTAGAATGCGACACTACGGTAATTAAAATAAAAATCTCCTGTAATACTAATATTAGGTAAAGTATAAGAATTTTTTTGGATATTCACCGCCCAATAACGTATAATGTATAAAAATTCTGTTCGGAACTTGATGCTTGTGATAAAAATTGAAATACCTTTTGTTTTTCTGGTATATCTATTTCTGTTCTCTCCAGTTTATCGATTCTAAATAAAAAACTTAGTAAACAGGTATTACAGCATTACAAATAAGTACAATATTAAAGTAAAACGTGTTTTATCTTTGTTGTAAAACGAAATTTCTTTTTAATAACTTACCTGTTTAAATGCTTATATCGCAACTTTAAAAGAAAACCGACACAGTTTAACTGAATATAAGTTATCTATACAAAATCAAAGCAACAAAATATTTTCCTTTCTTAAAGTAGTTACTTAACTTTTATATACCTAGTTTTTTTTTCTTCTAACCGAAATATTGACCTTTAGGGTTTCAACTTGTGACACGTTTTTAAAAAAAAAACTTTAATTTTAGCTAATGGGTTTTGACTTTTGACACTTAATAAAATAAATTTTAGCTTTTATATGAGGGCAATTAATTGAAATACTAATTAATTACGAGATAAGAATTTTATTTTATAAATAACATAACACAAAATTATTTGCATCAAAATTAAGTTCTCCAAATTCTTTTATTTTTTTATATTTTATACTCATAATATTATTACATAAAAATGGATTGTTATTAAAATTAAAGTTATATATTTGGGAACTATATTTTTATCTATTTATCTATTTTGCAACAATCCGGTTCTTTTGCCTCTGTTATACATTTTTTAGCAGTATAGGCTTTGACCAAGTACAGCGTCTGATTGCCAGATGCTGACAATGTGAACTGTTTCCCAAATACAAGAGTTGGTTTTGTTAATACAACACTGAACCAACTGATCTCTAGCAACCGGATAAGCGAATTGCTTTGTTACACTCTTCACATAAAAATGCTATACCACATTTTTGTTTTGATAAGGACATACGAGCAAATGCAATTTTTTGAGTTATGTCTGTTTTTTCCAAAGTAGCGATGTATTTACATGATACGCTCTTTATACTATTATAGTTATAAGGGGACTCACAAAGTCTAGTTCAGGTTTAATAATCTTTTTAGGTTTTTTGCAAAGTTATCAAGTTATCCTCTCAGTAAATGGAGCACTGTGATACATATTTTTACTATCTTTTTAAGAATTTCCCCTTTTCATTAATAGGCAAGAAATAATTATTATCAGGTAAAGAAGGGTCATAATCAGGTAATACAATATTATAGGGTAAGTCAGAGAGATCAGGGATACTAAGGTTGTCTTCTAAAATTGGATCACTAACATTCGGATTATAATTTTCAGGATTATTTTTAGAGATATTAACAGCTTAAGGAAGATCTTTTATATACAAAAGATTTAATAAGAAAAAATCAGTTTATAAAATTTATTTTTGTTTTAATAATAAGTTATCTGTTACGTCTAAATTTGTGAATATTTAAATCCTACAAATAAACTTATTTTGAGGTTCTAGTAGAATCTAAACATAACCGAAAGTAAACCATGTGGTTTTTCTATTTCCACCAATAAATTTACAAATCTGTAGGATAATCAACTTTTAAATAAATTACTTTTCAGGTCCTTTAAGGCATCACAAATAAACATTTCACAGTGTCAATTATATTACTGCAAGTGTATTTTAGGTTAATTTTACCTTTAATTTAAAATTTAATTTTGTATATCCATAAGACAAAATAATACTTTTTGTTGAAATTATCTTAAAATGAGATTGACATTTAATTTATTCAAATATTTTATAGAAAGTACACTTTATTCTGCCCCAGAATCTAATTTAAATAAAATTATTTACTCAAATATTTTCATATCAACTAGTTTCATGAACACTGATCCGTTTATATTTGTAAATATAAACACTTTTCAGTTCATTTTTAAGTTGTGGATCTCTCTCTTTCTTGGTGCCATCTTCTAATGAACATTCAAATGTTACCACTAGGTTTAGAATTTTTGTTACGACACATTATTGCAAAATGATTCTTCTTTTAACAAACTGCATATGTCTTACCAAATACTGGTCATTTGTCTCAAAAATAATCATTACCACACCTTGAAAATTTATATTTAACAGCTACAGAATAACTGTTTTTTTTTGATCTTTTTGCGCTAATAAGTTTATATGCTTTTATAATAATTCTATTAACTTACAGTACTAATGTATTTTTTCTAAACTCATCTGTTGGATTTGTTTATTACTGATTTTCAGAATTACGCTCTTAACATTCGATCAATATACGTTTTTTTAAAATGGTCATTGGTACAAAAAAAAATAACAATGGACAGCTTGTTTTCTTTGTTCTGTCAGAAAATAATTTATACTTACTTCTTCCTTTTGTATAATGTTATTTAACTTGAAAGATTCCATTGTGGTATTTCTTTTAAGCCAAAAATAATTATTAAAACAATTTAACGTATCTACTAGTGTTTTAGTTTTATTCCGAAACGTATTAAATATGTCAAGTCCCCTTTCTCCTATGACATGTAAAAAAGGTACAGTAAAAAAGGTACAGTTACATCCTCTATTTTATCTTGACTAAGAGCTAAATTCTTTCACAAAAGGTTCAGGCGGCTTGAACACTATTTTTCTTATTTGTTGGGAACAAATCTAATTATGCTTTTACTTAAAAAAGTAGCTTTACATGTTACAATACTTAAATAATCAAACGACCAAACTTACTTTAAATTTTGTTTTATTTTGTTCTTCTAATATTTAAAATATCGTGCATAATCTTTTTTTTTATTTTGGCACAGTCCACGATGGCTTCAAATACGAACTAACTATTGTTGGTTTTTAGCTTTACATTTTATAAGTGATTTTTTATTTTAGCCATGTTACCTTGTCGTTAATAGTATATTATTTACCAAGTATACAGTGTGTCCCAAAATCTACCTACATGTATTGCTATCTCGTTTACTATACAAGGATTTTATACTAATTTTAAGTGTGCAGTTATATTTTTTCCTAAAATTTTAGTTTTAAAGATATAAGCGAAAAAGTGAAAATCGTAGATTTTAATTTCTGATTGTGAATCCTTTTTTTTTTAATTTTGACATGTTTTAAACTATGACATTTTTAGGACACTTTTTGACAATAAATATTTTGCCACCATTTTTTTTCCATGTATAATACCAAAAAAAATATTAGTCATGGAAAAATAAATATATTTTTTGCTAATCTGTCTAACACCTAAAAAACACGACAGGTCTTAAAAATGTAATTTATTTAATGAAAATATTTAAAATAATATCATATTTCAAATTCATTAAAATAGGGTTTTAAATTGAAATATAAAAGCAAGTAAAAAATTTACGAATCTCTTTTATGGCGTAATTAAAATTTTAGCGGGGCTATAAAATTATGTAGTAGTGCAAACTTTTAGTTTTTGTGGAATATAAAATAATTTCCTAATGAGTGAGAAATAAATCCTGAAACTGATATTAAAATTTTATAAAATTTAATTTTCTTAGTCCTACTAATTTATGTATTGTTCACGAAGTTTTGTTAAACAACACAGCTGCACAACAAAATACAATTGTCTGTGTTTTTTTAGTGAGCACAAAATTAGAGTCAAATTTAAGCTATTTTATTCCAGAAACTTTCTTACTTCAAAAAACAAGTGTAAATTTTCAAACAATAAAAATACATAAAATGTGTTTTATTTTTAATTTCCAATTGTATATTTATTTGAAAAAAAAAATACCATGAAAAATAAAAATTTAACCTCAGAATTAATGTGTCATGTGACTTTTTTTTAACCTTAAACAATTATCATTTTCCAAAAATTAATCGATTTTCCCCAAATTTAGTGTACGATGGTTTAAGTTTAAAGATTCCGAATCCGTTGTCAGATTTACGCGGGATTTAGAATATAAGGTTTGTGCGGTCGCCTATCACGAATCCGTGGTCATATTTGCAAAATTCATATGGACGTCAATTTGATTTGATTTTTAAAATTCTTGACCGCCCTATTGGATCCGTTATTTTGAATTTTGCAAATATGACTACGGATTCGTGACCAGCGTCCCTCAATACCCCCATGTACCGAATCTCGCGTAAATCGACAAAGTTTAGGGATATTTTGTTTGCCATATTGCATGCGTCATCTTTAAGTTTGCAAATTTAACATTGGGTTTGTAATCTGCGAGCCCCAAAATCACTTGACACTAAATTTGGGATAAATAAATTAATTTTTGGAAAATGATTATTACGGAGGGTAAATTTGTATTTGTCATGTTTTTTTTTTAAATAACTTGACATCTGGTTTAATTTCCAAAACTCATTTTTTTTTCCGAATTTTCCTAATTCTGGATTCTGGCTGGTACTTTTTAGTGATTTTTTTGAATTTTAGCCAATTTTTTTTATAGGGAGTGCTGGTGAGTTTATAGCTTAACTTTCACCCTCTATTCGTGTTCAGGAGGAAAAATACACACATATATATATATATATATATATATATATATATATATATATATATATATATATATATATATATATATATATATATATATATATATACATATAACTTATGATTAATCTTTTCGGATTGAATTTTAATGTATTAGACCTAATAGATAGAGAGTAGAGAGAAACTCATCGGTAATCCCCACCGATGATTCCTATGATATTTGTGGAGGAAATTTGTTCTCGTTACCCGTTCTTCTACCATTGCAAAATATATTCGAAATTTTTAAGCGCCGAACGTATATATATATATATTTTATATATATATATATATATATATATATATATATATATATATATATATATATATATATATATATATATATATATATATATATATATATATATATATATATACGTTGTGATATTTAGTACAGGTAAACTGTATGAGTAAAAAATGGTTTTCGCATATTTTATCACTTCCGGTTTTACCAGGAATTTCTTCGGTTTTGAATTTTTATACAAACACTCTGTATAGTTTAATACTTTTGGATTTTTGAGACAATTCTGGATTAACAATGTCACATTTTACTAAATGTTTACGCCTACTTTATTTTTTTAGATCAACTTTCAGTATTGCATCTAGGTGGCCATGATGGGACGCAAACTAATCTAAGGACCTCAGGTGACGTCAGAAAATTACAATCGCGAAGTTTTAGTGACTAGAATGAAATATATCAATAGAACAAGTTGGGAAAATCACACTTTTGTGTTTAACTAATATTTTTTAAATGGAAACCCTTTTTAGATAAGCACTTTCCAAAAAAATGATTTTCGACGAAAAAAGATTTGATTTTTAGGTTGGTTTGTGAGCAATAGCATTTTAAAAACTGAAAATGTTCGTAAAAATGTTTCATCACTTTTCGTGACAAGCGCCTGATTATTTGGATTCAGCAGCTTAAAATACGTAAGAAACGCTTATTTGCTTGAAAGGACCTCAATCGGCCACAAAATTCCCTTTAGTAGCCCGTATTAGTATGCTCCACTTAGGTGTCAATATTTTTGTAATACTCACCGAGGCAGAGGAAGTTGGGTTCTCCGGCGTATTGGGGCGTGGGATGCGCCGCCTCGCTGGGCGTCAAGGTCTGGTCAGGCAGCAGATAAGGACACTGCTGTTCCACGTCCTGGCAGAGACGCAAGCAGGGGGGTATGCGGCCGCCGCCCGATCCGAAGTATGGCACCAGCGTGCTGCAGATCCAGCGCCGGTAGGCTACCTGCAACAAAATATTGAATATTAGAACATGAAATACGTGTTCTGTATCAATCTAGGCCTACATCATCAAAATTATGGGACACTCTTCAAGCGGGTATAAACTTGAAATTTGGTATCTAAGTCAGTTTTAGAACACAAGTAAGGAAAAAAAAAATCAAAAAACAGCACCTATTTGTCTCCTCGGTAGCTTAGTGGTCAGTGTCTTGGCTCGCCACGACAGCGATCCGGGGGCAATTCCTAGCCGGGGAGACATATTTTATGTAGTAGTTATTTAAAATAACGTCCGCGGTGGCACTACCGCGTTGTCTAAAAGGTGCTGTAAAATGCAATATTTGCATGTTTCAGTGCTTGGATAGCGTTGACGGAACTGGGGAAGGATGGGTTAACCATCGGAAAACCCGGCCCTCACGGTACTCTGGTTCTTAGGAGTATATATGTATATGTATAATATATAGTATATATGTATATAGTAATCCTTCGTAAGCTGTCATAAAGATAAAAAAATACTTGGAACGCCTTGAAACTTGGCCTTAATATAGTATATTTAGTGGGTATTTTAGAATTCTGAATCTGATTTAACCTGAGTTTCTTAAGTCCTAATTGTCTTTAGAATTAAAAACTTAGGCAGAATTTTATTTACCAAACAAAGAAAAAAATTTAATGACATTAAAAGTAAGTTTTTTGCCCTTCATATTCTTTAGAAAAAGATTTTATCAAATACACTTAAGTAAAATAGGGGAGTTCCTATCCAAAATCTCACCCTCTTAAAGCACTGAAATATAAAATTTGAAAGTTCTGTCCACAATTTTGTTGGCCCCTTTTTTAATTAAATTAATAAAAAATATTCATTAAACACATAAATCAGTAAAAAACTTGCCTAGTCAAAAAAAAAAAAATAGAACAAAATTGTGTACAGAACTTGGTGTTATTTTAGATCTCAATACTTTGGGAGGTCAAGATTTCTGAATAGAAACTTAGTTTACCTTACCTAGTCTTTTTGGTGAGATTCTATTCACTAGAAGTTCCAATATAAATTAATTTTTATTATTATCTAGAATGTTTGAACAAATATTATAAAAAAAACTATTTGAAATTAAAAATAAATAATATGTGCTAACAAATGTGAATATGCAATATTTATTTTATATGCTTTTTTTTACTAAAATAAATCAATAAATCTTATAACGAAAATAACTATTACAAAATAGTAAACAATATTTTGCTAATGTAAGCCTAAGGTAAAACAAGTAAAAATTCACCTGTTTTTAATGATTTATTATTAAAATTATTTTAAGCATTTTTGAGTAACATAAATTTTTAATATAAATTAAAAGTAAATTGTAAAATTGTAAACAAAATTTGTCACATTATTAAAACAAAATGGTAAAATCATTACCTAAGTTATTTATCATGGAATACAAATTTTTGCAGCATTTATATTTAAATTTATTTTCAGAATGGCGCAATTTATTGATCTTTATAGGTCATTCAAAAGTCCATGGAATATTAGATGCAAAGATTATCAATTTATTATCAATTTCATTACTTTACCCATATTATTCTATTTTTCTTTTTTTGTTTTTCTTTTTTATTTTTTAAATCTTTAATAATAATAAGGTGATAGAAACTCGTTTTTTCTCAAACGAAGTCTTTTTTAAATTGTCAAAATATACGAATCTCTCATATACGTTTAATACAGAGGACTCAGAGTAAATTTCCCTTTTTAACTTGTTATAAAAACAGAATTAAAAGTTTGGGGATAATTTTATTAATACCTGTTGAAAGTACAGGGATGCGAATTTTATTTTTTAAACACAATTATGTTCTTAAATGTTAAAAGACCCCCTGACACATTTCAATAGAAATGTTGCTTGCAAGCAGAGGCTAATGGCATCTCGAATGTTGTCTTTTAACTGCTCCGTAGAGGCTAACAGATCGGTTTAGACGATACTCATAACAAAAAATCTAGGGCCTAAGATCTGGCAATTTTGGCGAAAAAGAGATATCCCCTACTTTTTTGAGGATGCCCGTGACCGCTCTGTAACTGTGACAAACTAACGGCACACTTCAATGCTCCGCCAATTTTTGACTTCAGCTCTTCCAAACTTTACTGGTTATAATAACTCGATGAAAGACATTTGAACAACATTGTGTTTAAAAGTAAAATCTGCATTCCTGCACTTTCAAAATGCATCAATAAAATTATCCCCAAATTTTTGATTTTGTTTTAATAACATATTAAAGGGAAATTTACTCGAAGTCATTCGGATCCAAGAACGCGTAAATGTAATTGTGGCTTTAAGTAATGCATCAGAATCTGTGGATATGCCTTGTCAATATAGTTAAAGAATAAAAGCATGTTGATCAGTTTTTTCTTTTGCATTTAATTTTTTTTCTTCACTACCATACAATATAAACTTAATTTAAGAGCATAAAATTATTAAATTTTGTTTTTATTTTTTAGTTAAAACATAAAAAAATTCTTGATATGATTATTAAAGCATCTGGTAAAATAACTAACTTTTAATCAGCTTTATTTTATCGTATGTAAGTTTATAAACGGATAACTGTCAATATAACTGAAGTTAATATATAAAACCCTATCATGTTATGCCAGCGCTTAGAAATAATGCAGCATAATCGGCATTAAGCCAGTTGATCCCATAATGTGGGATCGGGATCGATATAATACTGAACTTCGATCATTTCCGAATTTTATTACCTTGTGCTATTGAGTAGAGTTCAAATTGGAGCACATTAATTTTTGGGAAATAAAGAAAGAATTTTTATTATACAGGATGTAAAAAATGCAAAATGAAGTCTGCTATTTTGCATGATGGCGGGCATGTTTTTGCTAGAAATCCTTCATAAAGATGTATATTACAAGTATCAAGATAAGCTTTCTCTCAAGAAAGTTAAGAACATTTGTTAAGTATTCGAAATGTAAAAAAAGTAAAAAAAAATCATTTTTCCCACTTAAATCGCATATATCTTTGTAAGTATTGGTCGTAAACAAAAATTATCGTAAAAAAGTTTCTGGATTAAATTTCCTAGAAGATCGGTTTAATCAGAAATAAACAAAAAAAAGCAGAAAAAGACCAGTTTATTGCATGATTTTTTTAAATCTTGGAGACATGTTTCCATATTTGGCCAAAAGAAACATAATACTATGATAAAGCTTTACGTTAAATTTCTTATGTTCGTTTTAGTAGTTTTTCCATAATAATTTCCAATCCAATTTTGGGTGAAAAAATTGTCAATTTTGCAAATTGAAAAATATTTGCAAAATATTGCAAAATATTGAATTGGTATATTTTGTTGGGAATACTCGCCTTGAAATTTGCTAAAAGGACCACTTCGGTCCAGGTCCCGGGGTATAGGCGAGCTAAGCCTGCTCAGCCCTTATGAACTTGCAGATCGCCTGCAACAAAAAAAAGAAACCCCAAAACCCAAAAATCAAAATAACTAATCTACGTTTCGATGGTTAATCGGCCACTCATTTTCAAGATAAAATTTAAGAGCAATAAAACGAAGATTAACACTAAATTTTAAGTTTTAAAAACTTCTAAAGTTTTTTTGTTTATAAACAGTAGCAAAACTTTTAGAATTTCCTAAGTTTTAAAGCAAAATTTTTAAAACTCTTACAATAAGTGTGTTTATAAACAGTAAAAATCTTTTAGAATTTCCTAATTTTTTAAAGAAAAATTTCTTAAAATTTAGTTTAAATTTTCTTTATTTTCTTTTAATTTCATCTTGACAACGGTGGCGACTTGCCACCAAAACGTAGATTAGTTTTCTTGATTTTTGGACTTTTTGTTTTTTTATGTCAGGCGATCTGCAAGTTTATAGGGAAAGGCTATTACCCGGGACCTGGACCGAAGTGGTCCCATTTTTAAGCAAATTTCAAGGCGAGTATTTCCAACGAAAATATACCGAAACATGAATCAGAACATATTTAAAATATTAAACTTAAACTTTTTTATACATATACTAGAGATATTAAGCTTTTAAATTTCTTTTTAAAAATAAAAATTAGGTTCTTTGGGCGTCCTCGCAGCAATTGATTAAAGTTATGAACAAAATTTTTGCTTATAAAAAAATTGACTATTTTCACGAATTTTTGAAGAAATATTTAACAGAAAATGGAAATCGTGATTTGGTCGTTTGGTTGCTAAGATACAGACTGCCAAATTTAAACAGAGTTTACAGCGAATCTATAAACAATAATAAATATCAACTTCTTGTACTTGGTTTTAATAGAATTATTGTTCTATTTTTACTTATATATTACCTATGGAATAATTTCAAAGCAAAACAATAAGTCTGTTTATTCGTTTAAACAAAAATTATTTAAACAATTATTGTTCTTAGCAATTGTTGATAATTTAAAACAATTCCTGAGAAACTCTAAATAATCTGCTTTTCCTTTTATTATATATTTAAAAAAAGGCAACTTTTAAAATATTAATACTAAGGTTTTACATTAGTTCGTGTACTTTTAAAAATTTAATTATAAAAAATTAATTGTGCATTTTTTTAATACTTAACCATTCAGAAATAAAAAAACTGTTTTAAATGGTGGTGCCTATTTTTTATAATATTTATTTAGAGATAATTAGAAACAAAAATACTACATGACTCTAAAAAATTTCGTTAATATTACACAAATATACAAATTATACCCCTAGTACAAATTAATCTTCATAAAATAAACATTCTAGTGAGATTAAACCATAAAACAGAGTGCTTGTAATATATTACAAGCAATGGTTGTAATTATTTTATTTTATTGTTGTTTTATCATATTTTTAAATAAAATTATAGTTTTTTTTAAATATGTTTTGAAGAAGATTGTATTATGTAAAAAACGCAAGATAAAAATATCAAGTGTTTTATTAATTCATAAATAAAGTTGGGAAACTAAATTTAGACAAGTTCAATTAAAAAAATTTTTACATTAGTACATTTGCAGTGGTATCTAACTTATGATACTAACAATACTAACTAAGAAGTGAACCAACCCTTTTAATATATTCAAAACCCTTAAGACCACTAACAGTGTCAAGTTGGCTCTCAGTAATAATTACAGTTTGTTACCCAAAGGCCCTAAAGTAGACCTAAGATACCGCAAAGCATTTCATAATGGTTTCAACTGTTACCGTTCTCCTGTATTTATAGAATATATATAAACAATTTCATTTAAAAATAAAACGTCTTTTTTTAATGCAAAGAGAATAATCTAGTGTTTATAATATACAGGGTAAGTCTTTTAAAACCTCACATATTTATTTGAACAGTTAGAGCTTTAGTTTCAAAAGCAAAGTTGTTTAAAATAACCCAATTAAGAAAAATCGCAAAAAAAGATTTTCAAAGCCTTGCAGTTTTTTCAGCAAATTCAAAAAAGGTATTTTTTTAAATGACAACACCGCATTTTTTCATTACCATTTAATACCATTTTTTTATTGGAGTAGCCATTTTTGAATAATCAGGCGAAAATAATTTTGTTTTGGCCTATTTATTAAATGAGGAAAATTAAGAAAAAAATAAAACAAGCTAAGTAGTGGCTAAAAAAACACAAAATATAACTAACCTAATAACACTTTCGCAGTAAATGCTTAAACTGATGTCCGCCATGCAGTCTACAACAATGAATTCGCTTAACAATATTGTCATTAACATGCTGCAACATTGCGAAGGTAATATTATTAGTTTCTACACTTTATTTTTTACGTGACCCCACAGAAAAAAGTCTAACGGTGTGAAGTCAGGTGACCTAGCAGGCCAATGACGTGGCGCCCCGTCTTGCTGAAAATAAAAGGTTCATCTTTGTGTCAAATGCAGCTCGTCAATAAATGGTTCAAGCTCGTTTCTCAATAACAGTAAATATACAACAGTAAATATGTTTCGCCGGTTAAAATTTGGTATATGAAGATAGGTCCTATTATTCTATTGTAAAATTCCACACCACACATTACCTTTTGGATTATTCTGTCTTCGGCCCAAGAAGGTTTCGTGTCCTACCAATACCTGTAATTTTGCCTGTTAACCATACCATTTAAATTACAAGTGGCTTCTGCATAAAAAAAAAACTTCTCGAAGTTGGGGGCTCTCGCTTTTTTCCAAAAACTAGTCACAAAACTCTGTTTTCTATCATCGTCGTCGTGTAATTCTTTTTAGGGTGTTATTTATTTGCTTTTAAAATTGTACAAACCTTGATGGGGAAAAACCACCT
>JAHBCN010022282.1:0-13433 GCA_019359885.1 Listronotus oregonensis
TTCACCTGAATCTACCTAAAAAATGTTCGTATTTAGTTTGTAAAATTTTAACAGAAAAAACAAACAATTTGAATAGAACTGTTTGTAGTGGATTAAGGGTATGTAACGTTAATAATATTTCTAGCCAGCCCCATGTTGTAAAAAATAAAATAAATGTTTTTAATATTTTGTAGCCTTGGCCTTTGCCCTTGATTGTAAAGTAATTATATTATGATATAAAAAATAAAACTATGATTTTCTAAAATAAGGTATTATATTGTTATGGTGATGGTATACATTAAAAGACAAGGACACGCACTTTACACCTGTGGGGTCTGTCAGGCTTTATATTCACGACAGAGTAAAGACCAGGGAAGAAGTAGATATGCATAAGAAAATTTAAAAACTCTTTTGCAATATTAAGTTTTTTCGTAAAAAAGAGTCATAACCGATGAGACGTTTGAAAAAAAATTATAGCCGGAGTATTAAACTTGCAAGCAAATGATCTGTGATTCAGTTCGTTCACAGACTGATCATCACAATAAGGTGAATCCCTTAACCGATGTTTTTAGGGCAGAATAGATATCTGAGACTATGGTATAGTTTGTCTTAAAGTATATCGTTATGGCTTTTGACGGATCATACCCCAATAAACCTTTAACGATTTTATTACCTACTAGATGAAAAGCCTGTCTCCGCCAGGCGAGAGACAATATTAAGTAGCCTCTGTCTCCGTAAGACGCCTTCCGTACGGCTAACGGTAAAAAAACACTTTTTTGCTCCTATTTTTGTCCCGGGGCGAAATTCAAAAAATGGGCTTCGTTAGGTTCTAGCCACTGCTAAAGACTACCACTGTGCCAAATTTCATGATTTTAGCTCAAGCCATAACTTCAGAATCACGTGGACAGACAAATAAATATATATCACCTACCTACATATAAATATATCCACATTAGCAAATTATATATATATATATATATATATATATATATATATATATATATATATATATATATATATATATATATATATATATATATATATATATAATAGATATTGTTATTGGGTAAACCCATTTGTTCATAAGAGCAGGGGTGGGCCAGGTATTTCTTGAGTATTAACCATTAGGCATATAAATATTTTGGCTAATATTTTAGTCGCAGTGTTGAATAACCGTGTTTACTGTGCGTTTCGAAAAAGTTTTTTTACGAGAATAAAGAAACCTGTTTACTTACAAAAACTTCAATATCATCGATAAGGGATATTATTAGTGAAGAATTGAACAAAAGAAAAAAACGTAGTGATTTTCAATCTCACCGTATAGACAATAGTGATCAGGACCTAATAAGAAGGAAAATATATTGTCTTTATGAAAGCGGAGTTATTCCTACCTTGGATAAACTGAAAAAGAAGCTAGACGAAGACGAAACCAATATATATATTAGCCGTGCCACCCTCCATAAAGTTGTTTGTAAAATGGGATTAAAATGCCGCAAAATAAACAAAAGACAAGTAGTAATGGAATCGCACAGATTACGCACTTGAGATTTAATAACCTTCAAGAATTTAAGAGATATAGGTTAGAAAACAGATCCATAATTTACCTTGATGAAACATGATTCGATACACACGACACAGTATCCAAAGGATGGGTTGATTCCGGTCAAAACTGTCAGACGAAAGCACCTTCAAATAAAGGAAAACGCATTACCATAATACACGCTGGTTCGGAAGACGGATTTGTCCCAAACTGCTTGCTGTTGTCTGCAAAGAATATTAAGGATTCTAGCTTGAATTATCATGAGGATACAAGTGCAGAACTTTTTGAAAACTGGTTTCAAAATTATCTTTTAAAAAATATTCCAAACAACAGTGTTATTGTCATGAATAACGCAAGCTACCACAGCCGTCTGCTACACAAAGCACCAGCTTTATCAAGTTCAAAAACTAAAATCCAGGAATATTTGTTAGAAAATGATATTTATTTTGAATTCAGTTACAAAAAAACGCAACTTCTGGAAGTCCTAAATTCATATGCAATTAAAAAAAAATTAGTATGTATGTGATAATTTGGCTGAACAGGCTGGGCATACTGTCTTACGGTTTCCTCCGTATCACTGTATGTTTAACCCCATAGAGCATTTGTGGAACCAAGTAAAATCAAAGATCAGAGCAGAAAATGTTACACCTACTTTAAGTCCCAGTGTTATAAATTTGATAAAAAATGTAATTACTAACATACCAGTTGAAAGCTGGAAAAATTTACTACAGCACATTATAAAAATTGAGGATTCTTACATTTCTATCCAAAACAACATAAATCCTATTGTAATTAATCTCAATGATGACTCTGATAGAGAAACAGAATTAGATTTAGATATTTAGATTAAAAATGTAATTATGTATAGATAATGCAGTTATAAATTTATTAAAACTTTGCATATATTTAATTTCTTAATGTAATTTTAAGATTATACTTACCTAAATAAACAATAAATTATAAATCTTTATATTATTAAAGTACGTCCCTAATGTTCTTTAATACCTACCGATCCGCAGTTTTATTGCTATGGGCAGGTATAATCCACAAATGAAGGCAAGAGCTAACACGGTATACTTTGAGACAGACTATACCATCAACCAGCTGTCCTTACAAAATAGCACTCTTTGCCGCCTGATGTACTAGGTCATTGCCCATCAGACCAGAATATGCTTTGACCCCACTTTCTCGTTTTCCCCAACTAAATAGAGCTTATACTGTTTAAAATATTGGCTATGAGGGAATGCTTACAGTTTGAATTATTAAGAACATGAAGAATTGCTAAATATGAGTCTAAGAGAATTATTATATAAGTTTGTAATAGATCATTACTGACGTATAAAGACTTTAATGTTTGTTTACTCGTTTATATTTTTGGGTAAAGTCAGACTTGGGGATCGTATAGACACAACCTACCCCGTCATCTTTTTTAGAGCCGTCTGTGTAAATTTTATAGAAATGAAGATACTTCTGAAGTTTAAAAGTTCGCTTTTTTATTGAAGGGAATTAATAAAAGAGTGGCAATATTACCGACGGCTTTACAAAATATATGTTTTAAGTATAATTAAAATTATATTGTTTTTTTGTTTGAAAGCCGATCATAGCCTGCCTTTAACGCAAAGGCATTTGCCAGCAGAGGGCTAGTTTTATAATTCCACTTGGGGGACAGAAGATCAGAGCCTGCTGGTTTTTAAATTTTACCTATTAAGTATTCTGATATTGCATATTTTTTATACTTAACTTATGTGCAAGTATTTTACGCCTACAAAAGGTGAGTAGTTACCTAACCGCTACTTGGTTTCTTGCCTAAGAGAGTAATGGCTTCAGATAATGGGTGTAGACTTAAATGCGACTGTAATATACTGAATGGTATCAACTCTCTTCAGGTAATTATTCATAGTTTAAATCACAATTAAGTTCATTTTCTCTTGACAATAGTGCAAGTAAGCAGACTTTTTAGTTAGGGTTATTTTATTTTATTTAGAGTGTTGCCAGGGCTAAAAATTTAAGAAACAACATATGATAATAAGTAACTTTAAATATTTATTCTTTAAAAGCTAGATTAAGATAATAATATTGTCTAACTAAAACAGATATGTTAATAAAATTTCTCTTAGCTTTTTTACAAGCTAACACTGCCTTAAGTGACAAGCTATCGACAAAATTGATCTAACCAAATGTCACTTTTGTCGTCCATCTCTCAGACCTCCTTAAGCAGAGCTGGGATGGATCCTTCAAAAAAGGAACCAACTCACGGATCCGGATCCTCGTAAAGAAATCGAATCACCATTAGGAATCACGATTCCTTTTTAAGGAAAAGGAATCGATTCCTATTTATCGGATTACGAATCCGGATCATCTTTAGTTTGTATACTTACAAATGGTAACTACGATATGAATGATACCACACAATCCAGATGATTAATCAAGCGTCAAAGAGTGCCAAATTAGTTTTTGGTAAATATTCTTCAAATTTAAAATATGTTGTTTCTGAGATCAACATGAATCCATCCTTAAATAAAACATTTTTTCGAACTTTATTTCAAAACTCGCGATGCCAAATTTTATATGGATTATAAATGTAGTTCTTAGGATAACCTCAAGCGACTTAAAATGGGACATCTTATTGTTATTTTACGAGAAGATTCACCAGAACCGTTTAATAATTTCTCCGCTTACAGATTATCTTCTTCTTCCTGGGAGCCGTCTTTCACTACCGGAGGCAGCGCAGCCTCTTGGGCTTTTTGTGCCTAATCTCCCATTAGGTACCCACACACAAAGCGATATTTTGCGCGACCTGGTATGCGGCAGATAATGTCTGTTTAATTTTGCATATTTGGAATGCATGTTAGTGCCGACCCGGTGGGTAAATACTTCGTCGGTAAAGGAACAGGTGCCATTCAATTGTACTACACTGACGCAGGACCTAGTCGTTAAGCTCGTCGCCTTATCTGGGATAAAATTTTGCGGTGTAATGGAGTAGACAAAAGAAATATTAACAGTTTATAGAGTTGTATAAGGAACGACCATGTTGAAAGTCATGTCTTAATCCAAATCCTTTTCTTTTTTCTATCATCCTTTTGACTGATTTTTAAAATGCATTAGAGCAATTTTTTCTCCATTTTATACCTTTCACAGTTCACCGACTAAAGAGGTATTTTAGACCAGCTTAAAATACTAAGTCATACTACCCAGTATGTCAAAATATAAAATATCTGCCAACTAATTAAAAGACAGTGTAGGTTCAGGAACCGATCGTTTGACAAATTGCGGACTAAGTATGTTCGTCTGTGGACATGACAAATCAGATCGTTCACAGACAAGGTCGGCGGATCTAGTATGGCAGATCTCGTCGGTGGACATCGTCGGCCGACTAGGTTGCTTCGTCTATGGGCGCCTATTGTCTTTTATACCAATCCTCCCATTAGTCTTGTTCCTTCTACAAGTCTGTATAACCCCGAGATTGGTTGGTTGATATATTCCTGTGGGCTCATTTTCGGTTGCCCAAATAATGCCTGTCTTTTGTGATTTAACGCTTCACATTCACATAATATGTGGTAGGCGTTTCTTCCCCCTCGTCGCACATTCTGCAACTGGGGTCCCCATTGTATGAGCCTATCTTGTGTAGGTGTCCTCTTAGGTTATCGTGCCCTGTTAGCAACCCTACTGTTATGCGAAGTCTTTTCCTACTTTGTCTGAGTAGTTCTTCCTTCGTTCTTTTGGATGGGCCCCTTATAAAGCCCTTTTTATGTCTTATTCTACCGAGGTTCTCCCAGTATTCCTTGTGTTTGTTTCGGATCCATTCCCTTGTTTGCCCTTGTGCTGTGGTTTTGGTCACTCCAAGGGCAGGTTCTGGTCCAAGGTATGGTGTGGAAGATCCATGTTACAGATTATAAAAAGGTATTAAAAGTTTAAATTCATTTTTAGATGACACCCTGAATGGAAATAATTAAATGTTCAATTTAAAAGTCCCTCAGAGCTATCTCAAGGATAACAAAAGTTATGAAGATCGAGCAATCAGAACTTTCAACATAAATGCAAGTAAAATGTATTCCGGTTTTTAGAAACACACTCTATGGTTACGAAAAAAAAATGTTTTATTTAAATGTTGTTTCTGCGGACCAAAAAAACAACATATTTTAGTTAAAAATCACATGCCAGGTGTGTTTCCTTATTTCAAGATTTTAATAGGCAGATGTTTTAAAATTCTTTATCTTAATTATCAAAAATTAATGTAATGTTGATTAAGAATCTTAGGTAAAAATATGGAAATTTAAATGAAAGACTTAAAATGGTGGATTTTGGCATTTATAAACCAACTTGCCTCAGATTCGGGATATAAGGATTGTAGGGGAAGCTAGGTCAAAACTTGGAATTTAAAAATCTTGAGTGAAAATTTGAAAATTTAAAATGACGTATCAAAATGACAAATTTTGGCATTTGTCTCCAATTAGAAATGTAAGAAATCGATTCTATTTGGAATCGGATCCTTCCAAAAAGGAATCGTTTCCGGATCATTTTAAAATTATATAACAAATCCGGATCACAGATCCCATTTTTAAAAAGTAATCGATTCCAGCCTTCCGATCCTTTAAAAAAGTAATCGATTCCTGGATTCGATTCCAAAAGGATTCGATTCCTACCCAGCTCTGTCCTTAAGCAAGTGAATTAAAAAATTCAGACGTAAAACAAGCGAGAGATATTTAATTAAAAATTATGTTAATGCTCTTTTTAATTATGTAATCCCACTTAGCTGTGTTATTAAAGTAACGTCGCAGCGTGAAACACGATAAAAATGCATATGCCATTAACACGCTGACGCGGCGTTAAAAATGCAGAAGGTTTTAAATAAAACCCGTTATTAAAAAATACATCGTATTTACGAGCTAAATTTATTGCTTTTTGTGTTGTTAATAACTAGAATTTATATTTTAGGTTTATTATAGTTTTATAAAATGTATCACAAAATAGGTTTCTGTATCTATAAAGACTTTATTTACTAGTCCAAAATAATGTAGTTTTGTGTGGTCGGTTTTAAAAACTTAAAAATCTTTAATGGTAAAAAGGGTTTCGTAAAAACATTTTTTTACAACATAGGTTAAAAGTTGTTTATATATTTATTTCTATATTTTGAAGACACAAATCTTTCAGGTACGTATTAAAATATCTAGGAAGCATTTTTTAAAGCTAAACTTAACATATAATGTTTAAAAAACAAAAACGATTTAAAAATTAATAGAGAGAGACTCTAATTTTTGTCTTGTTTACAGTTTTTGAGATCTCCATTCTTGCTTGGGTATTTCTAACATAAGTTTCTGTATATGAATTTTAGTTACTGGAAGAAAATTAAATGAACTTTTTATCAAAAGTTGGTATTTTATTAAACATGTTTAATAATTTTTTATATATTAATTATATCAGGTAACCAAATAAGTTCGTGCGGTTGCTGTATATCGCACATTGCCATGGATATTTTTTATGTTGTTGATCGATAGCGATTGTTTCTTACCTGCTGTCACTTTAGTATGAATCCTTCTTTTCTTACACACATAAAAAGTTGAAAATGGCGACGAATAAAACAGTAATTCAAAGTTGTTTACTGTATGAGTACAAACTTGGTACAAAAGCTGCAGCGGTGGAGCGAAAAATATATAACGCATTCGGAGATGCCGTTAGTGATCGAACAGCACAGAAGTGGTTCAAAAAATTTTTTGGGAGATCTTAGTTTGAGCGATGAACCGCGCTCAGGGAGACCAAAAATCATAAACAACGAGGATCTTTGACAGGTTGTGGACGCAAATTCCAGGACAACGTGCCAAGAACTTGCAGAAATGTTCAATGTGAGTCATGAAACTATTCAGTTGCATGGGTCCCACATGAACTGACAAATGATAACGAATTAAGTCGTCTTTCCATTTGTTCAGCAATCATTTCACGCAACGCTAATGAACCATTTCTTAATCGGTTATTAACCTGCGACGAAAAATGGATCTTGTATTCGAATTCTAAGTGTTCGTATCATTGGTTGTCGCCTACTGATTCGGTACCACACACGTCCAAGGCTTCCTTGCACTCAAACAAGGTTTTGTTGTGTGTTTGGTGGACAGCAACTGGAATTGTCCATTAGAGTTTTTGGAAAGGGGTCAAACCATCACTGCTAACTTGTATTGTGAGCAGCTTTAACGAGTACAAGCAGCACTCATCCAGAAACAGCCTTCTTTGATCAATCGGAAGAAAGTGATATTCTTACAGGATAACGCCAAGCCTCATACCGCAAGAGTGACCCGAGAAAAAATTTCTGAATTGGTTCCACGTTGGCAAAAGGTCATTGAGTGTTATGGTAATTACTTCGACGAATAAATAGTGTCTATTGTTTCCTAATAAAAATTTATATTTTCTACCAAAAACCGCACGAACTTATTTGGTTACCTAATATTTTATTTGGGATCCTAAAAATAAGTTATTTTTTCTATATTTTATTTACCTTACGTATTTATAACTGATTTTGTTTTTTATTTTACTTTTTATCGGACTCTCCTGGTTTTTTCTCCTATTAAAAGAAACACTTTTCTTTTACTGATTTATTGGTAATAGAATTAAAAGAGAAAAAACCCTTAACCAAAAATAAAATAAATAATTTAAGAAATTCTATCTTGGACTCTTTCTATTATCCTTTTTTTACGTCCCTAGCTATAAGAAAAGTATTGTGACCGCAAAAAATTCGCACCCAAATGTTTTTGTAGACCTTCACGTTTTAAAATCCCTATCTTAGAAAAAAGATGGTTTTCCATTTTTGTCTGTCGGCCTGTCTATTAATACAATAACTCTTAAAGAAATGAGACAATAATTTTTAAGTTCAAATACGTATAATACTTAAACTCAGTAGAACCTTAAAAAGGCATAACTCAAGGAAAAGGTTAAACATTTTAAGTTATCCAGTTTTTTACTAATCGAGAGCTGAAGTAAGCGAGGTTTAAAATATTTAAATATTGACTTAACGAGTAGTCTAATCGAGAAGTGTGTTTCCTGCGAAAAATAGTTTAAAGGCTTCGAAAAATGTAAGTGATAGCTCATTCGACACGGAATGTAAATTTGAGAAAGGTGTTTTGAGGTTGTTTTTTCTGTCAGTAAAAATTGCAATTGTTATTAACCATTTCGATTTTTGATGATAACTCAAAAATCATAAGAGATAGCGGAAATTGCAAAAAAGATTTTTTAAGAAGAGGAAATTTCCGATAAAAAGGTCCGAACTCAGGAGTTTTACCTCCTTTATTTATAATTTTAATTTAACGCTGAAAATGGGCCTCCGCGTGACATTTTTGGTTGCGCGCTCGGCGTCAAAACCGAGTACGTCACACTAAATAATTTTTTAAGGGTATTAAATATTAATTAAAATATTTAAAAAAATTATGGTGTATTCAGAACAGTTCAAAGAATTTATTCCCGTTGAAAATTTAACTTAAAGTTATTTTTTTTAACAAGTTTGACAATCGTTAATTAACAAAATTGTTTCGAACTTTCGTCTTCATTGTACATTAAATAAAAATGTTTAAATAATTGCGGTATAAATTTTTCCTACGAGCGTGCGGAAAAGTCCACTTTTCCGCACGCATTTGAGTGCGCAAAGTTGCACTTTTCTGCACGCCGTGCGGAAAAGTAAATCTACTCTAAAATCTTACAGGTAAGCAAGATTTATATGTATTTTAGTAATTGTAGGCTATTTTATTCTCTTTTTTGTTTGTTACTTCGTAATTTTCAATATTTCAACTAAAACACAAAAAAAAACATTTTTTAATTACCCTGTATCAAGTAATATAATTATTCTTCGTTTCCATATGAACAAGCAATTGCACAAATAATTTCAATACAAACAAGTATTTTTAATGAAAAGGCGTCATAGTATTTTTTTAATTAAATAAAAATCCGACAAATAATTATTTAAATGAGTAGTTCCGATGAGGAGCTACCAGATTCTATCCTGATGCAGCAAATACCGTAAGTTTGAATTTATTACCAGCAAAATCTCGTGAAAAAATATGAGAATCAATATAGTCATTTCGAAAACTGGTGCTCCAGCAAGGACAAAAAGTATTAAAGAAGAAGTGTTCTTGGCCTATTTTGAGGATTTGCATAAACATATAAACCTAAACTTTATGGAGTAATACTCTATGTTAAAATGTGTCCTCAAAGTGAAAAATACCTTGATTTAAGTTCATATTTCAAGCTAACAATACACTACTTAAACACCAAAACGTGGGATACCGGCCAAAAAATCAAAAAGCTTTCAGCAAAGAACTGAAGTTTCAAGATTCATATTGCAAAGTAAGCACCTCGACTAATATTAATACACTTCTGAAAAAATAAAAAAAAAAATTCATGAAGCATTGATAATATTCCCTTATAAGGCTACATTTTTGGATTAGCCGGTGCTTGTAGGAGAGATGAACTTACAAAAATAATGATTGATGACATACAGGATAATGAAAATTTGATAGTGGTGAAAATTCCTGACAGTAAAAATAACACTTCCAGAATCTTTGTAGTGTCCGATGAAACAAATAACGGACTTTATCTGCAATTGTACCGTAAATATGCAAATTTGCGAAAACCACATACCCCACACAGACGTTTTTTTGTCCAGTATAAACAAGGAGCATGCAGTACGCAATGTGTGGGAATAAATTCAATAGGTAAAATGCCTTCAGAAATTGCTGCATACCTAAAATTAAAAAATCCAGAAGAGTACACTGGACATAGTTTTCGTCGATCCTCTGCGACTATGTTAGCGGATTCTGGAGAAGGAATTACCAATGTCAAGCGACTTGGGGGCTGGAAATCAGCGGCTGTAGCTGAGAGCTACATTGATGAATCCACAAATCAGAAAAAGGATATGTCGAATAAAATATTGACCATGAACAACTCCCCTCCTGAGCTAAGTCAACCTTCATCAAGCCGTACAATAAGCGCTTCCATAAGCCACCCGCTAAATGAAATTACAGGTTCTGCAATTAATTTACAATATGCTAATAACTGTTCTTTTGTTGTAAATGTTATCAACAAATAATTTCTATTTATAAATATGTTGTAGTAGTTCTTTCAAATTAAACATAATTTAAAAAATAATCATTGCTTTAATATTGGTATTATCTGACGCTCGTAGGAAACATTTTGTTCCTAACGCTTGCGCAAAGTGACTTTTCCGCACTTGACTGCTTGCCCGAACTCCGCTTCGCGTCGTTCGGGCAACGGCAGTCGCGTGCGGAAAAGTATCACTTTGCGCACTTGTTAGGAAAATAACTATTTCGCATCGTGGAGCCCTTCTTATATACATACCTAACAAGATTACGCCATAATAGTTTTTAAAAAAATAATCTTTTGTTTATAATAATTTTATTACTTTAACAAAAAATGAAAAACCAAAGTAATATTTTCAAAGTTATTAAGTTATTATAAACAAACCATTAACATTTTTTAAACTTTTATGGCATGATCTTGATAGGTATGTATATAAAAAGGGCTTAACGACGCGAAAAGATCATAGGACAATTATGTAAATATTTCTATTTAATGTACATTGAAGACGAAAGTTTGAAACAATTCTGTTAATTAACAATTTTACTTGTTAAAAAAACAACTTTGAGTTAAATTTTCAACGGGAATAAATTTTTTAAAGTGTCCTGAATATACCATATTTTTTTTTAAATTAATATTTAATACCCTAAAAAAATTATTTAGTGTGATGTACTCAGTTTTGACGCCGAGCGTGCAACAAAAAATGTCGCGCGGAGGCCCATTTTTAGCGTTAAATTAAAATTATAAATAATAAAGGTAGAACACCTGAGTTGGGACTTTTTTATCGGAAGTTTCCTCCTCTTCGAGGATCTTTTTTGCAATTTCCGCCATCTTTATGGTTTTTGAGTTATCATCAAAAATCAAAATGGCTTTTTTTATTTTGTTTTTTGTCAATAACAATTGCAATTTTTATTGGCAGAAAAAAATTCAAAACGCCTTTCTCGGATTTGCATTTTGCGTCGAATAAGCTATCGCTCATATTTTTCGAAGCCTCCTAACTATTTTTCCCAGGAAACACACTTCTCGACAAGACTAGAGGATATGTTAGCGTATTCAATTTTCGCTTCAATTTACATTTTCTTTATTATCTTATAATTTTATACATGTATTACCGAGCTATTTTAGTAAAAGACTAAAGTTCAAAGCAATAAAGTTAAAAAAAAACCTTTGGTTTGTATACCTACTTATGATGAGTCACTGATAAATACTTTAAGGTATTGAGGTCAACAAGGTACTACTTTAAGTTATCAAGGGCCAATGCTAAAATTATTTGTTTAAGTTATAGCGGTTTTGAACTGTATGTAACGAAAATTTTCTGCTTTGAAAAAAAGAAGACACAAAACATTTTTAAGTTGCCGAGGTTTTTATGTTATCGAGGTTTGACTTATCGAGGTTCTACTGTATAGTAAGCAACTTATGTCTACTATATAGTAAGCAACTTTTTAACTACGTATAGGTTTTCTATGTAACTTATGCTCTAAAACACATAAATTTTATCTAAGTATAAAAAATCCTAATTAATATGACCGAACAAGGATTTCGTTCACAGAGTTTTTTTCCTAACATGCTTAAAGAGTTAAATTAGAAACAAATTTAACGTTTATTCTAGCAAGTATTAAAATATAAATTTAAATTAAAAAAGTATTTTTGTTCTTTTATGTGTATTTTTTAAATGAAGTTTCGTATATAAATTGTATTTTCATAACTTTTACATCAATCACTCAGCTTTACTAAACACACCAAACACTTATCTTTTAAGCAATTTCTCTTGAAAACGATTACGCGAAAAAGACTCTTTCACTCAATCTTATACCTTTCGGCGAAAATAAATAAGTAATTTACCGGCAATTTACCTTTAGCTGTATCTGGTATCTTTATATTTCCTTTTTCTATTTGCGGCGTAAGTACAATTTAAAGAAAACAAATTATATACCTATTTGATTTTTAAATAAGCAATACCAGAGAGAAATAAATCTTAAATTAAATTACAATTTAAAAAATGTGTTTCGGTGATGCCATTTGATATTTAATTTTATATATTTCTGACGTATTTTAAATCGGTAAAGTACTGTTTGGTGATCGGTTTTTAAAAAATAAAATAGCAAAAAATAAATTTCAAGTCATAAGCAAAAACAGAAACAAATATGTGTACTAAATTACATCCCAATTTTAAAAATCCTTGAACACTTAAAAAATTTAATTACACATTTTAAATCGGTAAAGTACTGTTTGGTAATCGGTTTTTAAAATATAAAATAGCAAAAAAATAAATTTCAAGTAATAAGCAAAAACAAAAACAAATATATGCATCTGTTTACTAAATTTCATGCTAATTTTAAAAATCCTTTAAACACTTAAAAATTTTAATGGCATAGGGTATGTTTCTATACCCCAAAATATTGTTTATTGTACCGGGTGTCAAAATAAGAAAGGACGCCGGCTGTATCTCAGAAAATGTTTATCTCACAGCGTTGGGGAAAATATTTTTGGTAAAAGTGGTCAAGAGAAAGAGCTGGAAATTATTTTCAAGTTTCTAAAATGGCCGCTAAGGGGCGTAACTGCAATCTTGCATCTAAAATCTAAATCATCTAAAATCTAAAAGCATCTAAAAAAGTGATGTTTCTCTCAATTTTGCTATATTAACCTAACAAAAAAATTCCCGATCTTTTAAGTCGTGGATAATCTGAACCATTTTTGTATGAAAATTTTTGCTGTATCTCTAAAAATAAAGTGGTGAGGGGTATTTAAAGGTTTCCGTAAAAAAACACCCTATATCTTCGAAACGGCTAAGCCGATTTTAACAAACTTGGGTTAGTTAAAAAGAGCTTTTCTTGGGCTATAA
>JAHBCN010022283.1:0-13455 GCA_019359885.1 Listronotus oregonensis
TTTTTGTATTTAAATAGATTTAATACTTAGGTACTTCTGGAAACTACTTTAAGTAGATTTAAATTTTTAATTATTTTTTTAAGTAATAGTAATTTACTTGTAAGAATTTTAAAATTTTAAGTACAAGTACTTTTTTCAAACTGCTAAGAATTTTACGTAAAGTAATGACCATTTATGCATACTGAAGTGCAATACTTAAATTACTGAGTAGCTCAGCTCTGTTTGAGCTATAAACGTTTGCGGACTGTCCCAAGAACAAAAAAAATCAAAAAAACATACGAAAACTTGACCAATCTTTACTGCTTGTACACATTCAGCAATCTCGATTAAATATGACCAAGAATGTTGTCTAATGCGGTCCTGATTTCCGTTCGCGCAAAATGTAAATCGTCGTATTTGATAAATTGCGATTTCAGACTTTGTGCAGTCTGAAGCAGTCTGGGATATGGAAATCGACAGTGAAATGTGCCAACGAAGGATGTTTTGCAGATAAATGTCGCCCAGCGATAAACCCAACTGACGGCTTAGTCAAGGAGACATCACGTATAAATAAGCGAAAAACACGTCAAGCAATAAAAAATTGTAGGAGACGTCAATTAACAAAAGACTAAACCAAAATATATATGTTTTTATTAGTTATAGTTTGTGTAAAAGCTTTATAAATAAATAGTTCAATGTTGAACTTTTCGGCACTTACGAAATGTATAGAGTATTTACAAGTATGTTTATGAAGATGTTTATAAAGATGATTATAACAACCAGTATGAAAGATTAGAATGACGCGATAGTAGACCGAGTCGTTTTAATCACACGGGTGTTGTAGTCATGTTTAAAAGCACGTGTGACGTACAATGTATCTACAACCGAAAATTAGGAAATTACTGTTTTAGTTTTCGTTTATTAGTTGCCCACCTTTTATACCTTTTACTATGACATTTGTCACATCTTTTTAATTCTAACGGTTGGAAATTGTTATTTGCTCCAGACAATGATTACAAAAATTTATCAAGTAGATATTCGTTTTTTTCTGAAAAGTCAGTTCGTCTTGTCAAGTAAACGCACAGATAGATCTATTTAAAAATTACGATGTGCTTTTCCGAAAGTCTCACTTCAGACGTATAAGTTGCCGCAGTACGTGTAAGGGAATCATTATTTCCGAAAAACTCACGATTAAAATATGAGAAAATATACAACAAGTTTTTGATATGATGTTATGACAAAAAGGTGATAAATCAATGCAATAAAAAAGCGAATAGTACAGCCGAATCCATTACCGTTCAACCTTCACTATTATTATCATTGTAGTGTATTATATAATAATATTTAAGAAATTATGTTTATCTGTTCTATTTACGTAAATAAACAGTTGACTCATGCATTCTTTGATATCCTTCGATTTGCTGAGGAATCGGAGTTAGTCAGAGATTGGATGAGTTGTAAGAGGCAACGAGGTTGTTTTATTTATAAATTAGAAAATATAAAAACAAAATATAAACTGTGTAATACGTGTACACTACATTTTGGGACGAGGATGGGATGAAGAAGTGAGAGATCGAGACGCTATAAAAAAATCGATTGGCAAAGAATATAGTGGTAGTTTTGTATAACTATAAAATATTGTAAACAATATGTTATAATTTGTAAAATTATTGCAAATATGCATTATTCATAAAAGTATGTTAGCCTAGATTAGTTTAATTATAAGAAATTTATTATTTGAAATTTTTGTTAACAAAAAGGATGTAGTGTATTATATAATAATTATTTAAGAAATTATGTTTATTGTTCTATTTACGTAAATAAACAGTTGACTCATGCATTCTTTGGATTATCCTTGATTTGCTGAGGAATCGGAGTTAGTCAGAGATTAGATAGTTGTAAGAGGCAACGAGGTTGTTTTATTTATAAATTAGAAAATATAAAAACAAAATATAAACTGTGTAATACGTGTACACTACAATCATCATCATTGAAAAATTGTGTATTGGTGTATATTTGCCCATACCATATATAGGTATATCAGCACTTAAATAACTGTATCGACCGATATATCTCTAGTCACTGCAATCATTTTCATTTAGTAATTGTCAAAATGATAGAAAGTCAGTTCATGTTTTCGTCGCGTTTGTTTCTTGTGAATAACTGTACCAAAATAAATTATATTTTGCAAAGACTTCAAGCACAATACAGGAAATCCACATTATCCAGAACCAAGATATTTAACTGGCGTAACAAGGTTCATGAAGGACGCGAGACGTCCGGAAAAACTTCAGACACCACACCTAATAAACGACCTTATTCTTGACAACAGAAGAAAATCTCTTCTTCAAATGTCATTATAAACGTCAACGAACGACCATCGTCAAAAGACTAACCAGAACTTGGCCAAGTTCGAACAACAACCAAACTGCGAACGGCACAGGCAGCGTCGTTTATCAATTATTACATTAAACGCCGTAAGTTTAACTTGTCAACGGGTACATCAACGGCAGCAGAAAGAAAAACGTTAAGTTTATAAATTAAGATTTATTTACATTCACTTTAAAGTTGTTTTGCTCATATGAAGAATGTAGATGGCCTGGTTAAACATGTGAATCACGCAATTCGGATTCCACCGAATATTTTAATTTTTTCCGTTGTAAGTTTTAAATTTCTAACAAAATTCAGTATGAATACGATTTTATCCATGCATGATCTCACGCGTAAGCTACTCAGTTGGAAACATAATACGCCAGAGAGGACTAAAAATTTAAGAGATACAATCTTGACAAATTTTATTGCCAGCAATTTCTACCTAGGCTAGTAGATTACAGCGTCGTAATTCTCTTGATCTCTTTTAAAAAGAATTTATTTTTGAGCCGTGCTCAAGACTCAGTTCAAAATTAGTTTTCTGCTGTGCACGAGACTGTTCTTTAATTTCAGTTTCTAAAAAATTATTTTGTATAACATATATTAAGGTATATTAAGTTTATTAAGAAGCAATACACAGACAATGCCTATAAGTTGTTAATAAAGGACAATATCACTTTCTTTGTCAATACGATACCGGATACCGATTTGTAAGTGCCGATATTTCCTTTATATACCTATATGTCGTATAATGAATTTTTTAATGCTTCGATTCCATGTATAAATAATAAAAATTGGGTACTCAACTTTAAATAAAATATTAATTTTGGACTTATAATTTTATAGACCTTCTTTACATCAAAATGTCCCTTTCCTTTACAATACGATACGATAGCGATAAATCGAAAAAGGGAATTTATTTTTACCGATATTAAAATATCGGTTTTTCTGTTGACCCGCTTTAATAGTTTTGTTCTAAAAATAAATTGCTAACATTAAATTTAAAATTATTTAAGTTACTTCAAAAGCATATACTGCACCTAGAGGGAAAAAGCAAAGCGCTGAAAACGTGGTTAGAAAGAGGCAACAGTCATCATTGCTTCGTTGCCTATATAAAATTCTCTTTTTTCTCTCTCACAGCGTACTTGATTATTTAAATCAGAAAAACAGATAGAACAAAGAAAACATTACTTAGGTAAATATTCAAAACGACCGAAAGTTTTGCAGATTACACCCATTAACACACGAAAAAAATGAAATTGGATTCTATCCAACATCTCAAGATTGTTGAAAAGTTACTTGCTAAATGCAAATTTGCGATAATAAATTTTGGAGTCTTTACTGGAGTCTCGTAAACTTCTTTTTTTAGGATCGCTTCACAAAAAAGTCACCTATATTAAAATCTGGTAGAATGAGGTGGCAATTTTACCAGCGCATAATTTATCCCTTTAATTCATCGGCATCGGTTGGAAAATTAGTCTCGTAAATATTGTCATTTCACGAAAAAGTTTTTGACAAATTTTTTTTAGAATCCAGCTTTACATTTGTCTTTAAAAAGTTAGTTCGTACTTCGCGAAAATCCACATTTAAGGAACATTAAGTATGGCAATAGGATGACTGATTGTATTTACTAATAAATATTTTGACCAAAAATGGATACTAAATTAGGTTGACTGCAACTTTGTAATTTTTAACGTACCTATAAAAGGATGTAACGAGTAACTTTGTTTTCTATCATCGTATTTTTATAAAAAAAAAAATCGACTGCAGTTTACTACATTTTTAGATTGAATATTTTAAACTACGAAACATGTATTTATAAATGTTCGGCACATGTTTATAATAGTACAACAGCCTAATCTAAAGAACTCTAAACAATGTGTGGAATTTTTAGGCCCTGGTCATTTAGCAAAGATAACTGTAGGGTTTTTATTGTGTTTGTAAATTTCAATTGACTCTAAGATATTAAGTTTTTTAAGATTGTTAACATCTGAGAACAAAAAAGACCTAATTCTAAAAAGTGCTCTGCAAAATTTAAATTTTCTTTATTTAACAAATAAGAGGATTTATGTTTTTCAAACCTAATCTTATAATTTCTTCCTGTCTGACCTTGGCTCGTCTCACCCCCCTCCCCCTTGGACGCATTTTTTCAGTGTAGATAAGTTAATCTGTGCTTGATTGCGTTGAATTTATTAAAAAACCTTATTTGTAAAATTATTTTTATTTAAGATCAGTATTTAAAACTACTAAAAACGTAGTCCAAAATCACAGTGAAAAAATGTTGTGTAAGATTAGCTTATTGCGGCTTATTGTATTAGCTTGTATCCTACACAAGCTATATTTTAGTGGGAAACTTATTTTAAAATTACGTGATATTTCCCAAGATCCCCTCCCTCCACGTGAGATTAGGCTCTACCCGTTCTCCCCTAAATGCCTCTTAAGCTATTGCATCCACGACACTATAAATTCCAGATTTATTAAGAGTACTATTTTATATTTGGCGGTTAAAAAATGATTGGAACATTTTTGTGTTGGTCTGAAAGCTATTATATACTGTGTTTTAATCAAATATGTGCTATTTTATCAGATATTGATCCCATAATATGTTATAGTGTGGTTTATGTTATTTGGTTTTAGGTATAGGTACATAAGGTTAATAATCAATTGTTTTTTTTTTATTAATTAGCAATTAATGATATCTGTGCCGAATTCTGAAGTCCAAACTTTTATACTGTATGAATGCAAATTTAAAACTGTTTTTTTTAATATTTGCTTTATATGCAATTTAATCCTTCTCAAAAGTAAAATTAAAATTTTTGAACGCAGCACATGCTGAAAAGATTAAAAAGTAGACAAATTCTGACAACCGAGGCATTTCTTCAGTTTAGGCCAGAGATCCCCATCCGTTATTGCCTGGGTAATAGCTTGCCATATTTACAAATAAGGACCAGATGTTGCGATAAGATTTACTAGTTTGTTTTATGGAAGCATTTACCATACAACATAGGACAAGTCGGCATGTTTTCAGAGACTTATGCACACGCCACATTATGTCAACTCAAATTTTTATATATTTATATTAAATATTCATTCTCCGTTGTAATGAAGGAACAGCAATAAAAATATATTTATTAGGAAGCTTATTTTTAACAGAATGGTCGGATAACATTTCTAAGGTAATTTTAATAGTACATATTTTGTTGTTGGTATGTCTAGACTCGTAAAAAAAGTAATGATTTAAAAACTCTTCAAAAAGTGTTACACAAAGAACTTTAAGATTTTGGTTATTTGGCACAAACATGCATGTAATGTGTTTAGAACGAAATTTATTTAAATCTTTTCGTATGAGTTGGCTGAAATTACAAGAGGACCAATAAGGTAGTTATTACAAAATCTTATATATAAAAAAAAACTTACCGAACACGGGACTGTGGTCCGGTCGCTGGGCATTTTTGCTTGATGAATTGAAACTTCCAGATTTTTCCTGAAAAAAATTGGATTTTTATTTATTCTTAATTATCCAGTTACTTTAATGGTTGGGCTATATAGAAAATTTAATTTAATTAAGTTTTTATATAAACTTTATATCAGAACTCACGTTTTAACAGCTTCTCCCTTGTTCGTTACGATAACCTTACATTTCCTAACATCAACGATTTTTTGTGTTATCTTTCGAAAGTCGTTTTTTTATCCAAAAAAGAAAACTTAAAAAGTTTATGGAGTAGTTAACGATTTTCTTAACTTTTACCAAACAACCTTCATGCTTATAGGGACAACGTCTACTTTTTTTTATAAAAACATGATCGTCTAAACTTTGTCAAAGTTTTCAGAATTAAAATATAAGTCGAGTCACTTGTCCGCAAGTGCAAGTTTAATTCGACGGGCCTATTTGCTAATATACGCGAGCTCACAAAGTTCCCTTATAAAAAAATATTAAAATACTTACTTAAGAATACTGAGCAAACTTTTTTTTAAAAGCCACCTTTCTAGATGTACCTTCGGAGGACTTTTAATTACTGTAGTCGTTAGCTACGTGAACCAGATCATAACACATCTTCGTAAAATCCTTTTAAAATGGTATAGAAACAGCAATCTTGATTTAAATTTCTAATAAAATGATACTGACTTATACACGAGCTTATGCTTTAATTACTAAAAAAACAGAATTGCCTTATGTCTTTCTGCAACCGAAAATAAAGTTTAGATGTTTCAGTGTGACGCTTGGTTGATTTTTTTATTTTAGATGCTTTTATTTACCTTGCGATGTTTGTGCGGGTTAAATTTTGCAACTGAATTTTAAAGCCGTTATCCACAACCGATTAAGCTTGAAACTTTGCACTTTTAGTTTGGATGACAATTCATGGCCAGATTAGTGACTTCATTCTACATCGAATATGGCGGACCGCTCAAGATAGCGGACTGGCTATCTTGGGCTTTTTATAAAATAGGTAAATCTCGCAACAAGCTTTTCTATCATATAAATTGTGTAATGTTATAAACTGATGGACTTAATTTAATTTAAAGGTTATTTTCTTCTTTTAAGTACATGTAAATAAAAGCTTGTTTTTAAAAATGTTTTTTTGCTATTATTTATTTAACACTCAACGCAAAATAAAATCTTGTTATAAACAATTTGGACACGGAATCTTATAAGCGCGGTCCATTCTGTCTTCGCAGCGCTTATCCTTCGTGCCTAAAAGATCGCACTGAATACTGCCCAAGCTGAGATAGCGGCCGATGTTGCATCGTTGGCCTCCGCTTAAGTGATGTAACTTATTTTTTAATTCTGTGAACTTTTGTCAAATTGAAATATTACTTAATGCGTTTTAACAGCCAAAAAATAGTACAAATAAATAGCGAAAATACGCTTCCAAACTAATAGGTATCTCATGTTCACATGAGGTTAAGAATATTGAGGAAAATATTTAATTTTAACAGTCATTTGTCTCAGTTTCGAGAGCGTCCGGGAGCCGTCCGGAAGGGGTTTTCAAAAAGGGTGCAGGTGAAACCCGCCGGACACTTTTTTGTGTCTGGGTTTTAGCCATCAAAGAAAGAGTTAGTAAAAATTAAAAAGAAGTCGGAAAAAAGGAAAAATATCAAAATAATTAAAATTAACTGATCCCGTTAAATTTAACACTTATTATTTACTTTCTTCTAATTTACAATTAACAAATAGTTTTGGGTTTTAACTAGCTAACCTAGGTATCTAGATAACCTCTATGTTAAATACTATATAGTTTATTTTATATAACCTGAAATTATAATTGTAATTTGATTTTAATTTGAGGCCAAAAAAAGGGGTCGAAGAGTTTCTAATGATTTTATTGCCAGATTACCTCAGAAAGAGAAAAGTACAAAATTTTAATTTTTGTCAAACATTAAATCAAGCGCAAACAAAATGTTTAACTAAATAAAAAAAAATAAAAATATTGTCTTTTATTTTTGTTATTTTGTTTATGGGTGTCCGAACGAAAACTCAATTTTACGTGAATGTCCGGGATTTTTAAAATTTGGCGTCAGAAATTTGGGATAGACCGGGATACTTTTGTGTCAAGGGAAACCCGAAGAATTGGAAGATAAGCAATAAATTCCAACAATTACTTTTAATTTACAATTAAGAAATATTTTAGGGGTTTTAGGTACTTAACCCAGGTAACTAGGAGACTTATAATTTGTTGTTTATTTTGTAAAACACAAAATTTTAATTTGTTTTAATTTGATGCCAAAAAGACATCATTGAAGAGTATTCGATGGGTGTATAATTTTATTGGTAGCTCCTTAATTATTTAAGTATTTTATTGGTTGTGAATCGCAGATTAAGTCGATTTTATAAATGTTGTCAAACATTACACAGGTCCACAAAAAAAGTGGTGTGTCCTGGGTGCCAGACTAAGATTTTCTGGTGTACTTTTTTCCGCTGAACACAAATCTGAAGTCTAAATTGGGGGTCAAACAGCAAAAAATCGAGAGAAGGCGTAATTTCAGATATTAACATTTTTTTTTTTAATTTAAAACGTCAATATCTCAAAACTATAAAAAAATGCACGAAACTTTATATGACACAAACCATGTATTTTTACAAGACCATATATTTTTCGAGTTATAATCAAAAAACTGAATTCTTAGGATTTTTTCAAGGTATACGCCTGGAAAAAATTTAAAAATTATTATTTTTTATTTTAGTTTTTTACTTGGTTTCTTATAATATTTTGCTGAGAAAAATACTACCCTTGATATTTACTCAAATTATTTCATTCAGATAAATGTTTTTATCAATACAAACTACAGGTTCTTCACCGTTTTCCGACGGACAACCATCTCTAGCCTACCTTCCCTATTTCCCTTCAGAGAACCACTAAAAAAGCTCTACTGACCTTAAATATGATTTAAAAATTTATAATACGACCTGTCACACTGCTTGCCTAAGTTTTTAATTCTTCGAAACATGGGGCGACAATATCCTGGGGCTTAGGCAGGTAAAACGACAGGTTTTAAAACTGAATTTCTGTGGTGTTTAAAATCTTATACACTGAAACTGTAAATCCGTGCTTTAGGCTTTAAAGCAGGTATTTTTATATTCTGTAGGAATTTTTACTGGTCCTTATCAAAGGAAATTAAATCTGGTAAACGTGGAGGAAGGTTTATTTTTTGCATAAATAAATGAAATTAAGATAGAATGGAATAAAATAAGTTAATGGCATGTTGGAAAAGATGATAAAATTATTAAGAATTCACTAAAAAAAGGAAAGAAACATGTTATTTTTTATATACCTATTAGGAAAAAAATTGGGGCAGTAAGTTATAAAATATATTAAATTTAATTAATATAATAATTAAGCATTTAGTTCAAAAAATTAACTCGAATTTTAATGAGGAATAATTTTTAGCAAGATAAAGTGGGAAGATATGCATAAAAAACAAGTTTGTCATGTCATAAAATTAGTGACAGTTAAAATGTTATTATTAAAAACATTATTTTTTATTTTAATTTTCCTTTCTATAAAATATTAATATACCTACTAACATATTGAAAACTAGGAAGTTTAGAAAATTTTTTACTTACCAGACGTAGGTCTCGTCGCGTCGATTGTAATAAAATTACTTTAAAAATTACAAAAATTTGTAGTTTTTAAGTTATGAAGCCCCACTTTGACGCCCAAACTGGATAATCGTATGATAAAAAATTATTACCTTAGTAAATAAGGCTTGTTTTGACAGTTAGTAATTAGAAAATATTTTTAATGGAAAATATCTAAAAAAAAGTTTTTTCTTTCAAAACACACAACTTGAAAAGCGTCAAATTTTTAAAAGCTAATTCAGTCACTTATTTTTTTCTTAAAAATAATAAGTTAATAAATAATATGTAGTTCTTCTAGACCCCCATAATAATAGGAAATATAGGTAGGTACATTTATTTTGCAAAAACAAGTGTTTTATTAGAAAATTATTCAGTGTGGGTGTAACTAGTTTTAAGGAAGGAATTTTAGGAGATTGTGTAGTTTGTGGTTTTAGGCCAAAGTGGCAAAAAAAAAATTGAGTTTTTGGTAAAACTGACTTCAGATTCCTAATTAGGTAGGTACCGCTCAAAAAAAAACCTTGTGTGCCGAGTTGTGTGCCTATTTTTAGTAAAACCGCAATGGGCCCAATAAGAAAATATACAAAAACAAAACACAAGAAACAAGTAAATAATTCTGCATAAGAGAACCGAAAGATAGGTATTACTAGAAAATTTTTCTAAAGCATTTGGTGTTATTAAAGATATCCAAAGATTCAGAGACAGACTAGGTATTTAACACTACGTTTTTATTAAAAATATCCTAAAATACAGGATTTTTGTAACCATACTAGGTATATTATTATTTTTTTTACAAAACTGTGTTTACTTGTACAATAAGTAGATGATTTGGGAACCCGCAGTCTTAACACGATATTGTAAATCATTTTAAATAAATTTATAAAATAAAAACAATTTTAATTAGCAAAAAAATATTTGGGGAATTTGCTTTCAAAGCCTTACTAAGATTTAAGATTGTTAAGATTCTATAAAAAACAACGTAGCTAAAAAAGTTACCGAACCGGCACAATTTAATTATTTAAAATCAGGTTGTTTACAAATAAAAAGCAGAATGTCGCGCCGATCGCGGGAACCGCGACTGCAGTCTGTCAGACAACATCTTACGTCGTTTTCCGTCGCCTACTCACACAACATGCCGTGACTAAAACAATGAAAACAACGGGTATTTCTGATATAAATAATTAAACTTATTTAGTGCTTCTTATTAGCAAGTTGTTTATTTTTTATTTATGTCTCGAAGGACCAGGGATGCTGTGTATCAGGAATGAAATGAAGGTTAGGTGTGTGACTCACCTCCGACTCGGTGAGGTCGATAAGACTGCTCTTCTCCTCGGTGAGGTTCTCCGAGGGCCTCTTTTCGTCTTCGTCGTTAGCCTCGTCTTTAAACACCTTAACCTCATCGGTGCTGCCGAGATCATCGCCACCACTGGACGAGACGTGTGGCATGATTCACTTGAAAACACGACACAGCGGCATCACAGCCCGCTCACTGGATCACTGTGGGCACGATACGATTACGATCATGTCATCCGCGAAAAATCACACACTTGCACTTTTGACTAGTTGTTTACAACCCCGCGAAACACGAACTGTCAGTGGGTGTCGTAGCACGTGCTGATGACGGCCTGACGGCGGCGCCCTTTACCAAACACTAACTGGCGCTGGGCGCATAGAATCAAGCAGGCGCGCTCCGCGGCTCTCTGTCGGACCCGACCAATCAGCTGCCGCTTTGATCTGCCGAGGCGGCTCGCAGTAATGGCAGCCGCACGTTCGCACGATACCGCCCGAAAATGCTTGCCGCCGCCTCTAGATTGTGCTGGCAGGCCGGAGTAGTTTGTTAAAGGAATATGATTTTTAACTAATACATACCACATATCAAAAAAATCTAGAACGTGTAGGATTATTGTTGACCAAATTTTACAGGTTCCTAGATAATACCAAATTATTTTTTTTCTGTAAGATTCTACGACTGTTTGCTTTCTCACTCCAGTTTTACTTAATCACTTCGCCAGCACCAGTACTACCTGTTAGCCTGCAGAGTCCAAGAGACCTCTTGAGCTGGCTTACACCTTTTCTACATTGGTTTTCTACTTGGTGCAATCCCAGGTTTTACGGCTTTTTAAGCCACAAAAAATGTTTCTTTTTGAATGTTAAATCTTTTAAATACACATTTAAGGTTTTCGAAATAAACTACGCAGTACATATAACGGGTTTTATCGATTTTAACACATGAACGTTAGAATTACCCTAAAACAACGTTTTCATGCCAATTCTAGATGGAGGTAAGTTCTCCTTTGATTTTTAAAGGCTTAAAACCGATTTTTCCGAGCCCAATTTTGTTTTTTGCCAAAAAAGCTTTGTAGTTTTGAAAGTAAATAATTTCACTTTTACGAGATCTTCTTTGTAATGAAGTATTTTTAAAAATATAAGTAGGTGTTTACTTCTTATTTCTAAAAGCATTTTGTTTGCACAGTAACGAACTGCTGGCAGCCAGGGTAGCACTGTTGCCAGAGTGTCACAATTATTGTTCCACATACTACATTTTGTAAACTACAGTAGTACTAAAATTGAAAACATTCTTGAAAAGTGTTACAAATACTCAAATTCGCTCATTGACCCTATTAATTACCGCAACGATTTTGCTATTGGCTAACCCTCAAACCTAATTGGTATTTTGGGCCTACTGAAAATTTAAAGATTCATACTCACTATCGAACACCACAAGAAGAGATATCCAATAAATAGTGATTTCAACAGAACACTGAGTGTATTTCTGTCACGTTAGTCGTTTAACAATAATATATAATCAGTTCGGTTTTTCAGCTAAATACATCTGATTTAACGCGATTGCTTTTTGTAATAGGAATGTTGATAAAATAGTACACATAATACACATCATATTACTTGAAAAATACAGCTTTCTGAACGGACATTTGAAGGAAAAAGCAGGTTGGTTTATTTAACCCAAATGTAATAAATAAATAAATTGTTTTTAGTACGATACATTTTATCTATATGAGAACCCTGCAAATCAGTCGATGTAGATTTAAACCATGATTAAATTGCACTGGACCGCATTTAGTGACCAGCGTGTAACCACTAAGAACATATTTATATACAGCGATTTATACATGCGCAAGACTGGTTAGAAGCTTAATGGTTTAAAGGGTTTTGAAATTGGCCGTTACTTTTTAGTTAAATGCAGTAAGTATAAAATTTCATTTCTTTACGCATTCACCCCGAACTCGATTTACGTACCAATATGCATAAACGCGGCAATATCATTATCGGCTTAAAATTTTTGGGCGATGCTTTTCAATGGTGTCAAATATCACATGGTGATAGTTCCCACTATAAGGCGATTGTGTACGAAACACACAGTTTATTATTTGGCGGACATTGTAGTACAGTCGATCGTTGGGCAGTGTGAAGTCATGACGCAAAGTTATCAGTGACAGCAAAATTGAAAGGTTTGATTGAAGAGGGTCCAAATTCTGCCAATAGTGGCAATGTTGGTCGTTTTCTGACAAAACCGGTCAAGTGACCACCCCCACTGTCCCCAAAGACGGTGACCATTACTGTACTGACTGAATTAAGGCACAAAATTTGCTTCTATTTTGATTCTGGCTAAAATGTTAAACTCATATTGTGTCACAAGTGTAAAGAAATATTAAAATGTATTATCCTGGTATTTCTGAGAAGCTCAGTAAATACTTTAACACGTCGCTTGTTTTTGATCCATAATCATAATCTGGGTACCCATATTGCGCAAACTTTTGGGAATTGATGATTTTTCCGACCTTACCAACACTATTGTATACTGCTTGTGTCATTTTAATTACATAAATTCTTCTATCAACTCAAATGGTAAGCCGAAATTGCGGCCAGGGTCCATTCGTTTTGTTTGAGAATAAAATTTCGGTTCGAATGAACCTCTCTTGTACTAATTTACCTGTCACATGACCTTTTTTATTATATCTGCTAGAGATAATCTGATCTACGAAAATTAAAATAGTTAGGAGAAATTTAAA
>JAHBCN010022284.1:0-13457 GCA_019359885.1 Listronotus oregonensis
TTTTACACACAGTACCCTTTTTTTTTTGTAAATCATTTACTAAAATTTACGCCTATGTAAAATTTAATTAACTTATCGTAATGAATATACCAGAAAAAAAATACGGTTTCGGATTTTAGAAGACTCAGAAAGTGTCAAAATCGATTAAACTATTCGAGTATTTTTTTTTTTTAATATGTTTTCTTTTAGTTTAAGCCAGTTTAAGGTATAACTCTAAGTAAATCCAAAAAAAATTAATAGGTAGTCTTCTTAACTTTATATTATGTTGTCATTTTTATTTTGGCGTAAAACTACTGTATTTAAAAAAAAACGTTTAAGTAATTGTAATTTATTTTTTTAATAATAAATATGTACTCTTTTTGGAAGATTTTAATTTTTATTTTAACACTTAATACTAACGTGTATAACTTAATACCTTACACATGAATAAATAATTTTATTTGATTAACAGCCACTAACTGTAAATAGATATTTCTTTATTTTTATAAACAAAAATATTTTTAGAAGGAACAATATATCCAAAAGGTTACACTGTGGTGTTGTTCATATTTGCATTCCAGCGCAGTTCTAAGTATTTTTCTGAACCAGAGAAATTTATTCCTGAAAGATTTCAAGATAAATCTGGAAAAATGCCATATTCTTATACACCATTTAGTGCTGGGCCTCGAAACTGTATAGGTAATATTTTAATTTTTAAATGTTTTTTTTGACCAGTTACAGTATTCAAGAATAACACTGGTCAACATTTGACTTCGAATGGTACACCGCACGAAACAAGGATTTTCGGGGGTTTTTGGGGTCGCTGATTTCGAATCCAAGGTCGGCTTAGGTCCATCACATCAGGTTTAAGGTCATTTAAAGGTCAAACTAAGAAAACACGGGAGAGAAAAAAATCGGAAAAAATGTATATATAGCCCAATCAAATGGTCATTTTAAAAGGGGCCCACGTAAGCATGAAATAGGCTATTTAGTTTTATTGTTTTAATTGATCTATTAGGGTGCTAATAACAGTAATCTGTGGTTTTCCACTAAAATTTATGATGGGAGAACTTTTGACAGCTCAAAAACCACGAATTTTTTGGACTTTTTTGAGTTTTTCGATATATCTCGGAAACTAATAGTCCTATCGATTTTTTTATTTCGTACTTTTTTAAAGAAAAGTAAATTTCCTATAATTTTCACTAACTAAAGTCTAAGGTCTAACTCTAACAGCAAGCGAGCTACAGCCCCTTAAAAATTGTCTATATTTGCCAACATTGCAAAAAATCGCCCAATCCTTCTATTAACTCCTTTATATTTCTTTCTAACTCGTCCAAAGTATTATAAGAATCATAAAATAGATTATGGTTGAAAATGGTTGACTTAAGGCCCTAGCTTTGGTTTTTAGAGCAGAAAAATGTAGGAGGGAGGGGTGAATACAATCTTATGGTATGACGGGACAAAAATTAAAACTCTGATTACACCAAATGCAATTTAAAAACAAAAATAAATTGTTATTTATAGCCCGTCGCTTATATTTTTTAAAGGGTTTTCAAAGTTTTGGTGCCACGACTGAGGTATACAGTGTGTCCCTAAAATAACGTATAAATTCATTCAAAATTCTGGTGTTTTTTTCTTGGATCTGTCGATTTTTTATTTGGGTGGAAATACAACAGCTTACTTATTTTTTTCTTATGAAAAGTAAAACAAATTAATACAAGTTAATAAATTTTCATATTAAACTACTTAACATAAAAACCACTTTTTAAAATTAGCAATGGCTTGCAAAACAAAATAAATAATGAAAAATTACTTATGAACTACTTGATTCTTTAATTAAATTTAAGTTACGAGAAATCTGAAGATTTAGGGAAATTCACAGAATTTTTAATAAACACATACTTTTCTAACTGAAAATCAAATTTAGAAGAGTTTTCCCTTGATTTAAATTTTCTGAGGCTAGGTAAATGGGGATCGGATTTTAACAAAAGCGTTCTAATTATATCAGTATTCGCAGATATTCTAGAGCACTTACGGCCATTATTTAATCTAATTTTTCGAGATTCTTTATGTTTTGCTTCCAAAGCATCCTTTGAAAGCTGACCAACTGCCAAGTCCAAAAATTCGATTATATCACCGCCGTGAACTAATACCTTATGAACTGTACTGGGCATATAGTACCAATTATACAATGATAAATATAATGTTCTTGTCTAATTCTGATCTAATGAAAATTTAAATTTATTTGTATTAACTTTAAAGCCACATGCTATGATTTTTGAAATAAAAAAAACATTTTTATTAATTTACAATTTACTCCTGTGATTTCTGTACTTATTTGTGGGTTATGGAAAAAACGCCTAGCAGTATTTCCATCATTATATACCATACCCAGGCTAAGGTTTATCAATTGCTAGATCCATTTTAGATTAAAGTATACTTAAAACTCTTTTTTGTGGTTTTCAAATATTTGTTTTTGATTTCTTCGCCTTTGACTTGCCAACTTTTAATTTGTAATCGATATATGTGCAGCAGGCACTTAAAAAAACGTATTCAACAATGTAAACTTGAAAAACCAATATAAATACTTGAAACACTATATTTGAAACACTTTCATCAAACATGGTAAATAGCTTTTCGTATGAGATTTTTACAGAATTACCTTTACAGATAAGCTTATAAAGTTTTAATGCGTTTATTGATGTATTGATAATATGTTTCCCATTTCGAACTAAGTCTTCATCTTCTTTCATAAATACAAACTTTATTGGCTTTTTTAAGTCAATCACTTTCAACCCTGAGTAATTTTATGATTCTTGTAATACTTTGGACGAGTTAAAAAATATAAAGGACTTAATAGGAGGATTTGGCGATTTTTTGCAATGTTGGCAAAAATAGACAATTTTGAGGGCTGTAGCTTGCTTGCTGTTTGAGTTAGACGGGACTTTAGTAAATGAAAATAATAGGAAATTTAACGGTCTTTAAAAAAGTATAAAATAAAAAATCGATAAGACTATTAGTTTTCGAGATTTATTGAAAAAACTGAAAAAAGTCTAAAAAATTCGTGGTCTTTAGCTGTTAAAAGTTCTCCCATCAAAAATTTTGGTAGGAAACCACAGATTGATTTTTTTTTAATTTTTTTGTTCCGTATTTTCACAGTTTAACCTTTAAATGACCTTAAAACAAAGAGCATACAGGTCGACCGTCTTAAGATTTGGAGTAAGCAAACCGAAAAACCTATAGGCCTATTTTCTCAGATTTTCTAATGTCATTTATATATTTAACCTCAGTATCAGTTGAGATGCCTTTGCGGTAACATTGGGAAATCTTTAAAGTCAAACTTAGCCTGGATTAGCACTCTGCGACACTAAAAACCTAAATATATATTTTTTTAAATCCCCGGTTTTTTCGCAGTTTCACTTTCAAATGACCTTGAAACTAAGGGCATAGAGGTCGACCATTTTTAAATTTGAAGTAAGCAAACTGAAAAACCTATAGACCAATTTTCTCAGATTTTTTCAAGGTCATTTATATGTTTAACCTTAGGATGATCTGAAAGTGACCTCAAGATGACCTAAAATGATAAAGTAAGCCTGCATTTAAACTCAGCGATCCTAAAAACTTATATATACATTTTTTCGAATTTTTCCTCCCTTGTTTTCTTAGTTTGACCTTGAAACTGATGTGATGGACCTTAACAGACCTCAAATTTGGAATCAGCGACCCCAAAAACCCCTAAAAATCCTGGTTTCGTGCGATATACCATTTGAAGTCAAATGTTGACCAGTTTAATTTATAAAATTTTAAAATATGCTTTCTGCTTTCTGTACAAAAATATCCTTTTCTTCTTTTGAATTAAAATTAACCGATTTTTTTGTAGCCTAAACAGTGGTCTGCATGCTGATAGGTTTTATTTTTTAATAAAATAATTATGTTATATTATTGGGTTTCAGGTCAAAAATTTGCCATGTTGGAGATGTTATCGACACTGTCGAAAATAATAAGAAATTTTGAACTTGGACCAGCAAATCCAGAGCATAGTATACAGTTATCGGCAGAAACTATATTAGTTTCAAAAACTGGTGTACGAGTGTCCATAAAAAATAGAACATAAAATAATAAATAAAAACCCTGGTGTAAAGCAGGGGCACCTTTTGCAGTGGAATAATTCCGTCTAATTGCTTTTTTATTTGTAAAAAAACTTAAATAATTATTTTCACATATACTTATATTTATTTTTTAATTTTGTAAAATTATAAATACTTCTTTAGAATTTGGACTAATATTTAGTTATAAAATATTGTGCACTAAAAACAAATGTGTCTTATTAAATTGTGCCCTTTGCATTTGCAGTTGAAGACTGCGAAAAGCAGTTAAATTCATTTTTAGGTTTTTAAGATAATAGAAGTAAGTTTTCTAGCGTTTTTGAAATTCGTGTCATAAAGTTTACTTGTTTTTACTTATATTCCTCTTAAATATTGAATTAAAGAACACTTTTTCAAGAAATAATAAACTTTAAAATACGTAGGATATTGACACCTTTAGGTTACTTCGCTCTTGCTCCAAAATAGATAAAAATGCCTACCAAACAGAGAACAACTTAGCCAAAATTGTGTGAAAAAAAAAATAAAGAAGAAAAGTAGTCAAAATTAATGTTGTTTTTTTATGTTTTACTAAGCATAATTAAGGATATAGTAGGTTTAGGTCAAGTTTCTTGGCCTATTGAATTTTGGTTAATTAATGCAGCTTTTAATTTTCTTTAATACGGCATTTGTGTAAAAGTTTATAATAATCTCATTTACCGCTTCTAGGTGAGCTTACCTCTTGCTTAAACCCTGTTCACCATTATTTTAATTATTCAAACCACACAACATACTGTTTCTTACGGAAGCCCAAATAAGTTTCAAATCATCAAGCAACCCAACCCTTTAAATCACAAACCGTGGTTTTTTAAATCCTGTAACACAGCCGGACTTTTAAAAACCCAAGCTTACAAAAAGTATCTTTAAAACCCTAGCCCTTCCAAAATTGTCAGGCTATTATCCAAGCAATAAATTAGTTGATAAAAACCATCTTAGAGGCCAGGGACCTTTTTAACAATCGGATATAAAATAAAGTCCTCTCTAGCCTGAATGGTAGTAAATCCTTGTGGCTCTTTGCCAAAACAAGCTTCCTCTTACTACACTTAGGACAACCACGGTACATTAGTACTTGGGCCTTCGACCTTCGTAGACTATCCCGAGATAAAAAAAAATGGTTGCTTATCTCACTACATTTTCATACTTGCCGTTCTTAAGGGTTAGCTGACTGTCGTAAGCTTTATTTTACAAGGTTGGGAGTGTAGCAGTGTCTTTGCTGTGTTAAACGATTTTTATAATTGTTTGTATAAGTATAAGTCTAGCAGTATCTTGGTATTTATTATGCAAAATATTTAGTGCTTGTTTTTTTATTTAACAATTTGAACCCGATTAGATTCCCTGTAAACCTACATTAAACCTCATCTAAAAAAAAATACCGAATGGGATTGATTTAAAATTTTTATAAAAGAGGTACCCGTTAATCTTGCTTTAAAAACTAAAATATTTGTTTTTATATTTCGAGCTATAACGCCTAAGACCGTAAGTAAATTGCCGTAAATACCTAACTCATAAAACTCTTCATACTCTACAGGGCGGCAAATTTTGTTGTAATTACGGGGTATGGAGAAAACCGTCAATTATTCTCGGGGCGAATTTGTAAAACAAAAAAATGTTAAAATTCCAAGGCTAACTCGATTCATTTAGAGGCAGGGCATTTTTGCTTTTTTCGATTTACGAGGGTCCTGTATATCGGTAATTACTAGAGACAAACTTTAAATGGCAATATTTTGTTGCCCTTCTCCGTGAGGCGGATCGATCTTGATATACTTTCTCGACTTTCTAAACAACATCCATCACAGAATCTAGTTTACGCTAGAGATAGAACAAGAAAGAAAACTACCTTTTCTAGACCTCTTACTAACCAGACAACCCAACGGAAGACTCGGATACAGAGTATATAGAAAGCCAACCCACACAAATGGATACCTGCACGGCAATTCACATCATCACCCAGCCCAAATATAGGCAGTAGCAAACACCCTTATATCAAGATCGATCCGCCTCACGGAGAAGGACAACAGACAAAAAGAAATAAAAAGAATCACAACAACGCTTAGAGAAAACAATTACAGTGAAAACATTATCCAGAAGGCACTCGGCGACAAAAATATCCATCCAAAAGGGAAAAGCAGGATGAAGAGGACAGACCAAAGGCCGTACTTCCCTACATAAAAGAAGTCACGGACAAAATCGGACGGGTCCTAAGAAAAAACAAAATCACATCAATTTTCAAGCCACAAACCACTGTGGCCAACATCTACAGTATGTATCCCGTGTAAAAACTGCGACAAACAATATGTGGGACAAACAAATAGACGTATAAAGTATAAAAACAAAACAAAACAACATCCGCTCTTTTCCATCATCACCACAACACAGGACACACCATCGACTTCGACAACTCAAGACAAATATCAGCAATAAAACATCACAGGACCAGACTAATAAGAGAAGCCCTCGAAATAGAGAAAGCCGGTACTCTGAACAAACGAGACGACGCCACCAAAATACCAAACACATGGAAAATAAGTCAATTTATTCTGTTTTAAATAATGTACTTTAAACTAAGTTTTAATTTAATATCAATTCAAAATTTAAATTAAAATAATATAATGTTTTAACTACTATGTAATTTACGTTAATATTTAACTAGATTTGTGACATAAAAATAACAATTATAACCTCCTTCCCCCCATGGTTTTATTGGTTTTTGGATAGTAAAGAAAAAGAAAAACTGCATGAATGGTAGATTTTGCGGACTTAAACATAAAGTGTGGGGTATCATTAAATAGGTAATTTAATTTGCAGTCGATGATGAAAATAAATCAGTACGCCTCTAGAATCTACGCAAAAATCTGTAATTATTAATCTTTAAATAGTCGAGAGTTTTCTAATTTTACCAAAAAATTTAAATGACATAAATAAAAACACGACTATTTTTAATAAATTTCCAATATTGTATGATAATTTAGTCTATCACCAATTTTGTGATAAAGGAAGGACAAGATAGTGATAAGTAATAATTAATAATCCAAAATATATAGAACGCAACCGCTCCTTCTCTTCTATTCAAAAAGGCAGGTTGCTAGCTTTCAGTCTAAATACAAAAAACGCATTTGAAATCATTTTAAAGCGCTTGTGTAGTACGAGCCTTAATTTCCTGTACTGTCAGCTAAGCTGCTAAACTGAAAGCAGGTTTTAGGCTGTACGCGGACGAGTCCCTCTATGACTGAGAAGTAGACTTTAACTAATAAAACAACTTAAAAAGGAACAAATAGATATATACTAAAAGTAACAATTAATATTATTATAATCTGGAATAATACCCGATATAGAGGACCCTTTTAAATTCGACAAAAATTTAAAACACCCTATATTTCAAAAATGATTTAAGTAAGCCTTATAAGTTTAATACATTTTAATTTCTTTTAAAATGTCGTTTTGAGATTGTACCAACAAAATTGCACCTACGGTTTTCTTAATATCCCGTAAATACAAACAAAAATGCGCCACCCTGTACATAGGGCCAAATGTACTCAATTTAAATTTTATTTTATAATCTAACCTTGTTGGCACTCATAGATCTTTTATTAAAGATTTATTTTATTTTTTTATAAAGAAAAAAAAAAAAAGTAGAATTATGTAAAAAGTACAACCGTTTTAAATAAGGTGTTCCAATACTTTTTTAGTTATATTAGACTAACAAACTCGCACTACCACAATTTTCGTATAGCCGCATTAAAAATATTATATTTTATTTAGGTTCCTCCAAATTCGGTGTATCGATGCGATGTTGTTTCCGATTGCAAGCCTACAGGAGATAACGTTTTTCGGTAACTATTTTTCACTTAAATGACATAAATTATACACCATTTTAAAGGTAAGGAAATAATCTATGCCTCTGCTGTAACGGATTTTCGAAATATAAGTCGAGTTAGAGAAAATAGTATCTAAACTTAACCGATTTTAGGGTGACTTTCACTCAAGGAAATATTAAAACTAAATCCAAATTTAAAAAACTATTACAGCAGAACCTAGATTTAAGTGTTGGCTTTCATATAGTTTTTAAAAATTATCGATACCGTTTTTGAGAAAAACATTATGCCCTGAACCCCAAAATGGATCCAATTTTCGAGGCGCGTTAAAGAACATCAAAAAAGCATAAGATATCCTAACAGTAACCACACAGCCCTGTCAAATCATGCACTTGATAACTAATTTTGACTTTGACAATGTTAATATTTTGGAATTTGAAAGTAATAATAAAAAAGGAACATTAAAGAAATGATTCACATTAAAAAACGCAAAATACCGTAAATTTCAGAACAGACACGGAGGGTCTAAGCTCTATTTACAACAATTTATTGTTTGCAATAGAAATAATAAAGGAAAAACCCAGATTTTTGCACCCCAATAAAACAATTCTGTATAAATTAACCTAGGTAATGCCAATGTTTGCTTCATAGTTTTTAAAAAGATAAAAATTTTAGTATTATATCAACCACTGAACAAGAATGTTAGTAGAATGTTATCTAGTGCTTGTAATTTTTACAATATAGTTGGTAAGTGTTTACAAATTATATACAATCATACTTTTCTTAAAATTCATCATGTTAATTAAATACAATAATAGAAAAATATTTTTAGATATTCTGATGATGGTTTAACTAAATAAACCGAAACGTCAATTAAACATTGATTTTTATTTAAAAAATGACCGAAAAACCCCAAAAACAAGTAATAAAGTTTAATATTGCAAACGGTCAAGAAAACAAAACCAAATATATATATATATATATATATATATATATATATATATATATATATATATATATATATATATATATATATATATATATATATATATATATATATTTTTTTTTCAAAAATTTCTTAAACCATTTATTCTAATTAAGCTTGATTGTTTCTTGGGTATGAGGTTTTCTGTATAATTCAAACAACAATATTTCTTTACGTTTCGCACCTACATGGAGGGCTTTTTCAAAAGATTTTTTTATTGTATTTTCATGATTTTAAAAATATCATCTAAAAAAAAAATATATCATCAGGCATACAACTTAAAATAATAATATAGAGATATAGGACAATTTACATTTGTAAAAATTATGCAGTCTAAATTATTTCATTATATTTACGTGCAATAACAATTAAATACTAACAATTACATGATAAGACATACATTTTAAAACTTAAAAACAATTTATTTTATTGTTGTTCACTTTTTTATTAAATCAAAAAGTACGTACCCTGAAGAAACATATTGTTGGCATCATTTATAACAGGTAGATGCACACTGTCGGTAGCCGGAAGGATGAGTATTTTAATTTGTGTTTTTTATAGTAAAAAAAAAAATATTTAAGAAAATGTATAAATACGAAAACAATTTTAAAGATGCTTATGCTATGTAGTCCAGATAATTTTCAATTTGTAGGGACAAGTTTTAATTTTTTTTTTTTATTATTTTTTAACTAAGAGGTTTTTTCCATAAGGTGACTTCCTTTAACTATTTAATTAAATTATAATATATTTGGCTTAGGTTGTCAATGTCTTTTTTGTTGTTTACGCAATTGTTATTTTTTTTGATATGAATCATTTCTTTTATAGTAAGTTTATGGTAGTTTTTGTCAAAATCCAGTATTTTAGTTTCTGTAAAGTTAAAGGTATGTTTGGTTTCGTGTTCGTGTTTGTGTAATGCGGTAGAAGCGGATTTTTGGTATTTGTGACCATTTAAACGATTGTTAAGATGTTGGGTTGTCATACCTATATATTGGTTTGGACAATTTGAACACGGAATTGCATAAACAACATTTGACTTTTTTTTGTGAGGTGTTTGACTTTTTAATTTTGTAAACAACTGATTTACTAAGTTCTGTCCTTTGTGACATACCGTTATTTTATGTTTATTTAGAATATGTTTAATTTTTTCTGATAAATTATTTGTATATGGCATAGCAATATATTTTTTATCTTCCACGTTTTCTTGTTTATTGTTAGAGGTTCCTTTGTTGTAAAATTTGTGTATCCTTTGTTTTATTAGTTTGTTAATGAGTTTCTTGGGAAAATTGTTATTTTGTAGAACAGCTCTGACCTTATTTAGTGCTATTCCTCTGTATTCAGGAGATGTTAACTGAATTGCCCTATCTGATAATCCTATAATGACACTATGTTTTTGATTTGACGGTGGTTTGAATTATAATTTAGGTATCTTCCAGACCATGTTGGTTTGGTGTACCAAATTGTTTTTAATTTGTGGTTATCTTGATTTCTCATAATTGTCATATCCCAAGAAATTTATTTTGCCATTTTGTTCGGCCTCAAGGGTGAATTGCAGTTTTGGGTGATATGAGTTAAATTTTCTAACACATCGGTAGTTTTATCTTCTGGAACAGCCATAATACAATCATCGACATATCTTTTAAAAAATATAATTGGAATATTCAAATTTTTTATGACCTCTTCTTCAAAAATTCCATGACCAACTGTGCAATTGTCAATGAAATTGGGGCACCCATTGCACATCCGTCAAGTTGCTTATAAAAAGAATCATTATACTGAAAGTAATTACTGGTAAGAGTAAGCTTTACTGCCTCAATAAAATCGTTTTGTGAAAGAGAAGTGTAATTTCTAAGGATGTCCCATTTTTCCTTTAGGATATGTGATACAAGATTTGTTGGAATATTTGTATACAACGATACTACATCTAGAGATATTAATTTATAGCTATGTGGTATTGCTGTTTTGTCTAGAAATTCTTTAAGGGTAAAAGAATCTTTTATGTAGTATTCGTTTTGTTTGGTAATTTTAGAAATACACTCGGATAGATATTTAGATAAGTTATAAAACGGTGATTGAATAGAAGAGACGATAGGTCTTAGGGGAATGTTTTGTTTATGAATTTAGGTAGCCCATATATTTTAGGTGCACTTTAGCAATATATATATAAATATATATATATATATAAATAAATATATATATATATATATATATATATATATATATATATATATATATATATATATATATATATATATATATATATATATATATATATATATATATATATATATATATATATATATATTTTATATATATATATATATATATATATATATATATATATATATATATATATATATATATATATATATATATATATATATATATATATATATATATATATATATATATATATATATATATATATATATATATATATATATATATATATATATATATATATATATATATATATATATATATATATATATATATATATATATACAGATATTGTAGGTATTAAGATGTTTTGTAAATATTTGAGACGATGAATAAAGCTATTTGTAAGTAAGTAAGTAAGTATCAAAAAGGCGGTACTTGATACCTGTTTAGGTCAAGTTTCTTGGCCTATTGAATTTTGGTTAATTAAGGCAGCATTTAATTTTCTTTAATACGGCATTTGTGTAAAAGTTTATAATAATCTCATTTACCGCTTCTAGGTGAGCTTACCTCTTACTTAAACCCTGTTCACCATTATCTTTAATTATTCAAACCACACAACATACTGTTTCTTACGGAAGCCCAAATAAGTTTCAAATCATCAAGCAACCCAACCCTTTAAATCACAAACCGTGGTTTTTTAAATCCTGTAACACAGCCGGACTTTTAAAAACCCAAGCTTACAAAAAGTATCTTTAAAACCCTAGCCCTTCCAAAATTGACAGGCTATTATCCAGGCAATAAATTAGTTGATAAAAACCATCTTAGAGGCCAGGGACCTTTTTAACAATCGGATATAAAATAAAGTCCTCCCTAGCCTGAATGGTAGTAAATCCTTGTGGCTCTTTGCCAAAACAAGCTTCCTCTTACTACACTTATGACAACCACGGTAAATTAGTACTTGGGCCTTCGACCTTCGTAGACCATCCCGAGATAAAAAAATGGTTGCTTATATTACTACATTTTCATACTTGCCATTCTTAAGGATTAGCTGACTGTCGTAGGTAAGCTTTATTTTACAAGGTTGGGAGTGTAGCAGTGTCTTTGCTGTGTTAAACGATTTTTATAATTGTTTGTATAAGTATAAGTCTAGCAGTATCTTGGTATTTATTATGCAAAATATTTAGTGCTTGTTTTTTTATTTAACGATTTGAACCCGATTAGATTCCCTGTAAACCTACACTAAACCTCATCTAAAAAAAAATACCGAATGGGATTGATTTAAAATTTTTATAAAAGAGGTACCCGTTAATCTTGCTTTAAAAACTAAAATATTTGTTTTTATATTTCGAGCTATAACGCCTAAGACCGTAAGTAAATTGCCGTAAATACCTAACTCATAAAACTCTTCATACTCTACAGGGCGGCAAATTTTGTTGTAATTACGGGGTATGGAGAAAACCGTCAATTATTCTCGGGGCGAATTTGTAAAACAAAAAAATGTTAAAATTCCAAGGCTAACTCGATTCATTTAGAGACAGGGCATTTTTGCTTTTTTTCGATTTTACGAGGGTCCTGTATATCGGTAATTACTAGAGACAAACTTTAAATGGCAATATTTTGTTGCCCTTCTCCGTGAGGCGGATCGATCTTGATATACTTTCTCGCCTTTCTAAACAACATCCATCACAGAATCTAGTTTACGCTAGAGATAGAACAAGAAAGAAAACTACCTTTTCTAGACCTCTACTAATCAGACAACCTAACGGAAGACTCGGATACAGAGTATATAGAAAGCCAACCCACACAAATGGATACCTGCACGGCAATTCACATCATCACCCAGCCCAAATATAGGCAGTAGCAAACACCCTTATATCAAGATCGATCCGCCTCACGGAGAAGGACAACAGACAAAAAGAAATAAAAGGAATCACAACAACGCTTAGAGAAAACAATTACAGTGAAAACATTATCCAGAAGGCACTCGGCGACAAAAATATCCATCCAAAAGGAAAAGCAGGATGAAGAGGACAGACCAAAGGCCGTACTTCCTACATAAAGAAGTCACGGACAAAATCGGACGGGTCCTAAGAAAAAACAAAATCACATCAATTTTCAAGCCACAAACCACTGTGGCCAACATCTACAGTATCCCGTGTAAAAACTGCGACAAACAATATGTGGGACAAACAAATAGGTGTATAAAGTATAAAAACAAAACAAACAACATCCGCCCTTTTCCATCATCACCACAACACAGGACACACCATCGACTTCGACAACTCAAGACAAATATCAGCAATAAAACATCACAGGACCAACTAATAAGAGAAGCCCTCGAAATGAGAAAGCCGGTACTCTGAACAAACGAGACGACGC
>JAHBCN010022285.1:0-13413 GCA_019359885.1 Listronotus oregonensis
ATCTATTATTCAATATTAAAAGTAATACCTTAAACAAACACTTGCACAAGTCCGTAACAGACAAAAATTTGTATTCTAAAAGATGCTTGTACAAATGTTTTTCCCCTAATAATGAATACCTGCTTATATTATTATCAATACCACCCCCACACTAATATGGGGCCAAGGACAAGGTCAAACACTTTTCACACACACACCTGCACTATTAAACTCAAGGGCAAATTTGTATAAGCACTACATTATTAACACAATAATCATATACTCTGAATAATTTAAATTTCGCGCCTAAGTCAGTGTCATTTACATTTGGCAACATCGGTACCGTCTGTGCGAAATTATCAAGGTCAAGTAGACGAAGAGTGGGAGGGGCACGCAAGCGCAGTAACGCTCAAGGTCACAAGACAAAGAGTGGATGACGCGCATGCGCAGTCAGTCAAGGTCAAGTGGAGGGGGAGGCTCGGCATACGTATTATCACTCTACTAATGTGGCATCAGCGATGCTTTTTTGATTAATTAACTCCTTTTTCATAACACCAATAAGGGACTATTAATCAAGTATTGTCTAAGTTAAGAAAGAAATATGGCGTCTGCGAAGCTTTTTTTACTTTTCTAATCAAGCTTTTAAGATAAACTAAACAAATATTTTAAACAGTGTTTTTTACACTAAAAGGCTAGTATTGGCATCTGCGATGCTTTTTTAAAGAAATATCCCATGATTTAGAAAAACCGTTAAAGACCCCTGATAGACTACTGTCTACATCCAAAATAGAGAAAAAAAATTGTGGCGTCTGCGACAAAAAAAAAAAATTTAACACAGTTTTTAAACAAACCTTAAATAATATTTTAAACAGAGATTTTATTATTTAAAAGTTATTTTTGGCATCTGCGATGCTTTTTTGATTAATTATCTCATTATTCAAAGTAACAAAATTTTTGCAGATATGACACTTTATGTTACGAAGGCAGTATGCATGTATCTTTACGCATAAAATAAAAAATATAGGCGTCTGCGACGCTTTTTTTTTTGTTGTTTAACCAAACCATTTAAAAACCTTTAACAGTTATTTTGCTTTCTACATTTTAAAACGATATTTTGCTATGGAGATGCTTTTTTGATTAAATATTTCTTTCATTTTAATTAGCAAAAAAAACTAGTAATAAAGTTTTGCCCGCGGTACCAGAATATTTTGACGTCTGCGACGTTTTTTTTGTATTTTCTATTTTTTCTTCCAAAAGAACCTCAAAAAATAGTTTTGCTTTCATCTGATATGCTTTTTAGATTATTTATCCCAAGCTTTAAAAATAACATTATACAATTCATTTTTGCATTTAGATCGCATCCGCATACAATCCTTTGCATCTGCAAAGCAAATCATTGTTTACGGATGTATTCCTTTTTTTCCTAAGTGTTAAGATTTTTATCTACACTACAGTCTACATTAAGAAAATTTTGGGAGTCAGTAAAGCTTTTTTTGGTGCCTTAAAAAACACATAAAAAAGTATATTATGCATTGTCAAAGACAATTGTAGTTGCACTATAGACCCACAAAACAATGCTAAGTTTTTGGTAATAGGTTTGGACGCTCGCTTGCTGGAGCGAGCTTCCAGCAGTAGAAAATACGTTCACTTGCTTCTATATAAACGAACACTGTTGCCAAAGCTATAATAATGGTAACAGTGGGTAATTATTTTAACGAGAAATATGCCAAACTTATAAAAATAATAATTAAAACATTTTCTTGCTTTTTAATAATACAATTTTAATTTTGTAAATTTTTTACATTGGATGTATTGATGTATATATGTCTTTATATATCCGTCTGTTTAAAATTAAACATAAGAAAATGGACAAAAAAATGTTATGAAAAGAATGAACACTTTGTTAAAGGTTAGTTCAGTGGATGGAAGTTAAAAGAAATTTTACTATTGACAAATATAAATTTTCATAAACGCACCTTAAAAAAGTCAGTAAAAATACACATTTTACGTCCTATTATTACCACTACAGAAAAAACACAGCGCTGAAATGGCAAGACATCCAATAAAAAATTTAAAAAGGGGGTTTTAAATTTAAAAATTAGTCATTAATATATTGTTAAAATGTGGAAAAGAATCGATCGGATCGTTCGATTTCGCAATAATAAATGAATATTAATTTTTGTTGTATAGTTCCAGTATTTTTTGTTAAGTGTAAATGAGTACGTTTATGCAATAATAAATGAATATTAATTTTTGTTGTATAGTTCCAGTATTTTTTGTTAAGTGTAAATGAGTACGTTTATGTCTACAAAGTTAATCAGATATAGGTTTCATCTGATCCAAAACCTTTAATCCCAAATTTTAACCCCCAAAATCGTTTATGCCACAATAATTTAATCCCTTTAAAAAAAATCCCGTTTTGATCCGATAAAAATTTTGACCCTAAAAACATATGACCTTTTTTGGCCCCAAACCCGCCGTTAAAAAGTCAAGTCCCCAAAAAAACCCTTTAAACCCCCATTCCATTTGTGTTTAGTTTTATCACTCATTATTTACTTAATATTGCAAAACAAATCTGAAGAAAACCCCAAAATAAAAAAAAAACCAAAAAACAAAAAAATAAATTTTTTAAACCCCCCAAAAACCAACCGCGTTAACTACAAGCGTTAAAGACCTACATTCCAAGATTTTTTGGTTAGAACAAAATCGTAAATTTAAAATTTTTAAAACGTCCCCACATTTTCATATCTGAAATAAAATTTGGGGGGAAAAAAATTTTGGGGGAAAAAAAAAAAACCCCTTTGCAAAAAAAACTAACCATGACCGACGAACGTATTAAATTTAATTACGATTCTTTTTTAAAAAAAAATTTTTTGGAAAAGCGCTTCGTCTTTAATTTTGGGATACAAACTTCTTCAGTCTGAATCCAAATCGTTTACCCGTCGTTTTACTGAAAGGGTCCCCGAAAAAAGCCCCAAACCCCGCAAAACAAGGAATTGACTTATACGACTATATCGGATGGAAATCTCAACCCGAAACGTTTTTCCCGGGCCCTTTTTAGCAGATAACAGAATTTTTTTCGGATGCAAGAGTAGACATAAACGTACTCAATGTCATGAAATAAAAAATATAATTAAAAAAAATTAAATCATATTAAACATCATGTATCCTATAAACTACAAATATATTTTTAATCAAATTTAAATTTTAATAATTAAATTTTTAGTATTATACAGCAAATAAAATTTTTCTTAATTACAACGAATTTGGCCTATTTCCCACAGAAATAATTCCTAATCATTGTTTTCATTGTTAGAGCTTTGGCAACAGTGTTCGTTTTTATAGCAGCGTATGAATGTATTTTCTCCCGATGGACGCTCGCTCCAATAAGCGAGGGCCCCAAAATTAAAAAAATTTAGCATTGATTTGTGTGTCTATAGTGAAACTAAAATTGTCTTTGGCATTGCTTACTACATTTGTAAATAACATTTTGCATCTGCGATGCATTTTTTTTAGGTATTCCGTTCTTTATAATCGTAAGCGACTTTTGTTACCGTTAAGTCTAAATTTAAAAAAATTGTAGCGTCTACAAACTTTCTGGGTGTTTTTCTAAAAAACTTTTGAAATAACCAATATCCTTAATATAAACATCGCATCCTACTTTAATAAATATTTTACATTTCGCAATGTTTATGCCAAAAATATTCTATTCTCCAAAATAACATATTCCTAAAATATTACCTAATCCACGGCTGTTTAAATATATTTTAAAAAAAAAATTAGGGCTTCTGCAACTCTTTTTAAGGTTCTTTTAAAGAAGAGCTCTAAAATAACACATTACAATAAAGGTATGTATTGCCTCCTAGACCCAAAAAAAAAGAAAATGCATCTGCATTGCTTGTGTGGATAATTATATTATTCTTTTAATTTTATGAGGCCACCCACTGATATAGTGCCGTTTACATACATACGGAGAAAATATGGCGTCTGCAACGCTTTTTTTTGCTGTTTTTTATAGTAGAAAAATTTCATCTGATGCTTATTCTTGAAATTATGTCATACAAAGACAGTGGCCGTGATGATCCTTTAATAGCACCTAGGCAACAATTTTCCCTGAAAATTTCCCGGCCTCGAAAGACTGTACGCCCCCTCCTTACATGTGACTCCCTTTTTTTTACATAGGTCTTAGGATCACGGTGTTGGGTTTTTTTTCCCCCTTCGTAAAAGTACAGCTGTCGTAATTCTGTAAAAAAAAAAGTCGATCATCAATTCCCCCCGAGGAGCCACTTATACTGCAATCGTGAAAAAAGTTTTTCCCCCTGCATGGTCCTAAATCTGTCACCATTAAGATTCAATTGTGGAATCTGCGACGTTTTTTTTGTTTTTTTAACCCCAGTTTTTTAAAAATAACTTAAATCTTTCTATATTAAAAAAAATCAATGTGGCATCTGCGATGCTTTTTTGATAAAGTATTGTCTACGTTAAGAAAGAAATATGACTTTGCGTTTTTTTTTCTTTTGTAATAAATTTTTTTAAAATAAACTAATAAAAATTTTTAAAGGGTGCTTTCTACACTAAAATGCTAGTTTTGGCATCTGCGATGCTTTTTTAATGAAATATTCCATGGTTTAGAAAAACCGTTAAAGACTCCTGATGGACTACTGTCTACATACAAAAAAAAAAAAAAAAAAATTGTGGCGCCTGCGACGCTTTTTTAGTATTTTTTAACCCAGTTTTTAAACAAACTTAAAATAATATTTTAAACAGAGTTTTATTATTTAAAAGTTATCTTTGGCATCTGCAATGTTTTTTTGATTAATTATCTCATTATTCATAGTAACAAAATTTTTGGGGTTTGACATTTAAAAAAAGGGGCAGTATGTTTGTATGTACTACTGTCTTTAAGCATAAAATAAAAAAATTTGGCGCCTGCGACGCTTTTTTTTGTTGTTAACCAAACCCATAAAAAAAAACCTTCAACAGTTATTTTGCTTTCTACATTTTAAAACGATATTTTGCATTTGAGATGCTTTTTTGATTAAATATTTCGTTCTTTTTAATTAGCATAAAAAACTATTAAAAAACTTCTGTTCGCTTTAAAAAAATATTTTGACGTCTGCGACGTTTTTTTTGTATTGTTTTATTTATACGAGGTAGGTTTGAAAAGTCCGTGCAAAAATAAAACTACTTACTTGTTTGGGGTAAACCTTTTTTATTTTTCTACATAGTCTCCTTTTTTTCCCATACACTTCGTCCCGATGCTTCAGTTTGTTGATCCCCCTTCCCCAAAAAAAGGTTTGTCCAAGTCTGCAAAATATCGATCAGTGTCTGCAATCACTTCCTCGTTTGAATAAATCTTTGTCCCCCCAGCCATTTTCAAATTGGGGAACAAATAGTAGTCCAAAGGGGGCCCCAAAAATGGAAAAATTAAAAGGGGGGTTTAAACAGTTGGAAACCCCTTTTTTCCCAAAATTTTTTCCCAACAATGCTATGTTTTTGGGCCCCGGCCCCGGGGGGAAAAAACTTTCCTTTCCAAAAAGTTTGTTTTTTTTACAAACTCGGGTTTTTTTAAAGTTCCCCAATAATGATGAATAATAGAAAACCCCCTTTTTTTTTCCTTTTTTAATGGGCAATAGATTTCCCCCGAATCCCAAAAAAACGGGCGCCAAACCCCCCCCGGGGCCAAAAAAGGTCTTGCCCTTTTTTTGGGCAAATTTTTGCCCCCCTTGTTTCTTTTTTTTGGTCCCGGGGTAAAAAATTTAAATTAATGTTTCATCCCCCAGTGACGGAAAGACCCCCAAAATCCCCGGGTTCTTTGGAACAAAACAAACCATCCTTTCCCCCCCCACGATTCCGTTTTTGGGGCAAAAAACTGAAAAATCGTGGGACCCCCTTCGGATAGCTTTTTTTTCCAAAAATTTCCCTGTAAAAAATTTTGTCCTAAATTCCAAATCGAGATCCCCAAAAAACCCGCAATCTCCCCCCCTTAACTCTTCTGTCATCCATCCCCCCTATCCCTGGTTTTTTTCCCAAAGATTTCCCGTCGTGACCTACACGGTCCAGAACGTTCAGCGTCACTTTGCTCATATAAAGGGCCGAAAAAAAACGAAAAAAAGTCAACAATGTTTATCAATCTTCTCTTTAGTCTCCTGAGGCATTTTTTCCCCATTAATGTTTAATCACCACACAAAATTTTTTTTGTCATTTTTTTAAAAAAAATCGACTTTCTTGGGTTTACAGTAAACAAAAAAAATAGACCAATATTTTGCACTTTGTGCGTTCATTCGACAGAAACTTTTCTAATAAACTTTTACCTTGATACCCCCCGGGGGTTTCCATCTCCCCGGACTTTGCCCCGGGGGTTTTTAAAAATCCTCCCTACCCCCCAAAAAACCTCAAAAATAGTTTTTTTTTTTCTGAGGGTCTCTTTTTTTTTTTTTTCCCCTTTTTAAATGAACATTCTACAATCCTGTTTTTTTTTTTTCTGAATCGTAAAACAATCTTTGCTCTGCGTCAAAAATATTCTTTTTAGTGTTCCCTTCTTTTCCCCTTCTTGAACCTTTTTTTTCCCCTACAGTCTAGAAAAAAAATTTTTGGGAAATTAGTAAAAACTTTTTTTTTTTTAAAAAAGGGAAAAAAAATTTTTTTTTTTAAAAAAATTTTTTTTTTAAACCCTTTTTAAAAAATTTTTGGGTTTTTTTTTTTAAAAAAAAAAAAATTTTTTTTTAAAAAAATTTTTTTTTTTTTTTTTAAAATTTTTTAAAAAAAAATTTCCTTTTTTTTCCCCCCAAAAAAGGGAAAAAAAACCCCCTTTTTTTTTAAAAAAAAAATTTTTTTTTAAAAATTTAAAAAATTTTTAAAAAAAATTTTAAAAAAAAAAAAAAAAATTTTTTTTTTTTTTAAATTTTTTTTTAAAAAACCCCTTTTTTTTTTTTTTAAAAATTTTTTTTTTTTTTAAAAAAAATTTTTTTTTAAAATTTTTAAAAAAAAATTTTTTTAAAATTAAAATTCCCCTTTTGTTTTTTTTTTAAAAAAAAAAAAAAAAACCCCCCCAAAATTTTTTAAAAATTTTTTTCCTTTTTTTTTTTTTTTCAAATTAAAAAATTTTTTTTTTTTTTTTTTTAAAAAAAAAAAAAAACCCTTTTTAAAAAATTTTAAAAAACCCCCCCAAAAACCCCAAAAAAAAATTTTTTTTAATTTTTTTTTTTTTTTTTTAAAAAAACCCCCCTTTTTTTTTTTTTTTAAAAAAAGGGGGCCCCTTTTTTTTTTTTTTTTTTTTTCCCCCCCAAAAAAAAAAAAATTTTTTTTTTTTTTTAAAAAAAAAAGGGTTTTTTTTTTTTTTAAAAAAAAATTTTTTTTTTAAAAAAATTTTTTAAAAAATTTTGGGGTTTTTTTTCCAAAAATTTTTTTTTAAAAAAAAAATTTTTTTAAAAAAAAAAATTTTTTTTTTGGGGTTTTTTTTCCTAAATTTCCCCAAAAAAAAAAAAACCCCCTTTTTTTAAAAAAAAAAATTTTAAATTGGGAAAAAAAAAAAAAAAAAAAAAAAAATTTTTTTTTTTCCTTTTTTTTTTTTTAAAAAAAAATTTTTTTTTAAAAAAAAATTTTTTTTTTTTTTTTAAAAAAAAGGGGAAAATTTTTTTTTTTTTAAAAAATAAAAAAAAAAATTTTTTAAAAAATTTTTTTTTTTAAAAAAAAAAAACCCCAAAATTTTTAAAAAAAATTTTTTTTTAAAAAAAAATTTTTTTTTTAAAAAAAAAAAATTTTTTCCCAAAAAAAAAAAATTTTAAAAATTTTTTTTTTTTAAAGTTTTTTTTTTTTCCCTTTTCCCCCAAAAAATTTTTAAAAAATATTTTTTTTTAAAACCCCCCAAAATTTTAAAAAAATTTTTTTTAAAAATTTTTTTTTTTTTAAAAACCCCCCTTTTTTTAAAAAAAAAATTTTTTTTTATTTTTTGAAACCTTTTTTAAAAAAAAAATTTTTTTTTAAAAAAAAAAAAAAAAATTTTGGGGTTTTTTTTTTTTTTTTTTTCCCAAAAAATTTTTTTTTGTTTTTTTTTTTCCCTTTAAAAAAAAAAAAATTTTTTTTTGCCGGGGGGGGTTTTTCAAAATTTAAAAAATTTTTTTTTTTTTAAAAAAAAAATTTTTTAAATTTTTTTTTGGGGTTTTTTTGGGAAATTTTATTTTAAAAAATTTTTTTTTTTTAAAAAGGTTTTTCCACTAAAAAAATTTTTTTTAAAATTTTTTTGGGTTTTTTTTTTTTTTTTAAAATTTTTTTTGGTTTTTTTTGGGGTTTTTAATTTTTTTTTTTTTTAAAAAAAAAAATTTTTTGGGGGTTTTTGGTTTTTTAAAAAAATTTTTTTTTTAAATTTTTTAAAAAAATTTTTTTTTAAAAATTTGGAAAAAAAAAAAAATTTTTTTTTTTCCCCCGGGGGGGTTTTTTTTTTTTAAAAAAAAAAAAAAATTTTTAAAAAATTTCCCAAAACCCCTTTAAAAATTTTTTTTTTTAAAATTTTCCCAAAAAAAATTTTTTTAAAAAAAAAAATTTTTTTTTAAAAATTTTTTTTTTTTTTAATTTAAAATTTTTTTTTAAAAAAAATTTTTTTTCCCCCCAAAAAAATTTTTTTTTAAAAAAAAAAATTTTTTTTTTTAAAAAAAAAATTTTTTTTAAAAAATTTTTTTTTTTTAAAAAAAAAAATTTTAAAAAAAAAAAATTTTAAAAATTTTAAAAAAAAAAAAAGGGGGGGGGGGGGGGTTTTAAAAAAAGGGTTAATTTTTTTTTTTTTTTTGGTGGGGGGGGAAAATTTTTTTTGGGGGAAAAAATTTTTTTTTTTTTTTAAAAAGGGGGAAAAATTTTTATTTTTAAGGGGTTTTTGGGGGGAAAAACCCAATATTAGTTATTGCAAATTTAATAATATTTAGAAATTTTGATATTCAACATCCTCTTTTTTTAAAGGAGCTATTTAATATCAATTTTATTAATTTAAAGATATCACTGTCAAATAAATGTGTAAATCTGTGAAATTTCATTTAAAAGGGTTGTAAATGTACGTTAACTTTAAAAAGCTCTTCTAGTAAAAAACTTTTTTTTTTTTTTTTGGAAAAAAAACACGGGCGTTTTTAAAACCATAACCTGCTAGAAATTTGTAGTAGTTGCAGTTTTGTTATATATCACTTCCCTTACCAAATTTTCCTACACGAAAAAAATTCATACTTTTCGTGGGGGCCCCCAAAACTAATTACTTATTAAAACCTAAAACCTAAAAAAAATTTTAAAAAAAAGGATTTGAACAATATGATTAAGCAGTTGTCTGAAAAGTCCCGTTTTTACAATGTCATAAAGGACCTTAATGTTTTTTTGAACTATTGTTTTACTTGACAATGTGTTTATAAAAAAAATTAATAATATATTTAGTTTGGTTATAGAATCACTTGTGCAACAACTTTCTATTTAGCAAAGGTAAAATGTATGAAAATGTGTATTTATCTAAAAGGACTTCCTTAATTTTCCGTTTTTTTAGTTTTGGTTTTTTGCCAAAACACAGAACTTTCCCCTTGTATTCTATGATCATTATCAAACGCATTTGGCATATTTTTGATTTGTAAATTTCATATGTTTAATGCAGTTTTTGTTTTTTAAGTCTTTCTTAAAACCTTGGTTTTTTCCCACATAAAATTTTCACATTCGCATGGATTTTACAAATACATTTTTTGGGTTTTTTTTATTTGTTTTGTAGTTTTATGTAAGTTTGTCCAAGTGTTTTTTTTTTTGGGGATGTTAAATTTTCCTATTCATTTTATTTTGTCTAGTATAAAAATTAAGAAAAATTTGTAATATGTCTATCCAGATTTTGCCTTTTCTAGATTATTCGAAATCGTTATTCGAACATTATCAAAAAGAGACTTTTAGAAAGCTTGGTTTTTTAAATTCTAAAACTTTTTAAAATTATTGTTACAAATTCATTTTTTTAACCTTTTTTTTTTTTTAAAAGGTGACAGATCCGCCTCCAAACTCGACCCTGGGGGCCAATTCCGATTCGGAAAGATAAATTAAATTTTAAGTGGTGTGGAAAATTTGGAACGTAGTGGCAAAATATCCAAAGAACCGAAGTATTATGAATCCGCCACAAAATAAAAAAATTTCTAGAAATTTTTAAGACACCCGTTTGTTTTTTTTTTAAAAGTTTTTGGGGCTCATACAGGGTGTAGACATTAGTGCCACCTTTTGTTCCAGGAATCGTCAAAATTGGGCCGACTTTCGATTTTCTGTCAATGGGGGCATTAAAAAAATCAAACTGGTTTTTCCAAACTTTTTATTTAAAAATTAATGATTTTAAATTTTAATGATCATATAATTTTTTTAAAAATTTTTTTTCCCAGAGGTGTTAGGCCGTGTTTCAAAATGAAGGGGAGGAACCATTACGTCTAGCACCAAAATAAGATTGCAGTTGTTACCTCTATACAATTGACGTCACTAAGACACTAGATAATTTTCTGAAATAAAATCGCCAGATATATTTTCACAATTGTATATTGCCTCCAGTACAGTCAATCAAAAAATTTAAGTCCAAAATAATAACGAGAACAAAAAGGGGGTTACGATGTTTTGATCCGAAAAACTTGTTCCTTACAAAAAAAAGTAGTTTATTGGGCCTACTTTCCTATTAAGTCGTCTAAATATATGATTTTAATGACGAGGAATGTGTGAGTTAAATTTCACAAACCGAAAAGCAGGCCCCTGTATTTGAAGTTGAAAAACCCAAAAAAAAAAAACGCCAAAAAAAACCAAAATAGATACAACGCGCTGTCTTAAAATAAATTGGTTTGAAACCATCAACTTGGTGGGGAAACCAATATCACTTTCTTTTAAACTGAAACATGTATGATATTGGAACCAATACATCCATAAGACGATGATTAGTGGAAGTGGATCTGATATTAGTATTAAATTCCCCAAAAAATATTTAAGACATTTATTGGATATGGACAAGGAAAAAAACCCGCCAAGATATGGTCAAAAGGTTAAATTTATATTTAGTTTTTTAAAAGCATTATGTGTGTACTTAAGAGTATCAATTTCAATTTCAGTGTAAGCCACAAAGGAAAAAAAATATTTTGATCGGGCATTGAAAAAGTTTTTTACAAAATTACCAGAGCAGAAGATGGAAAAGTATTGAACCCCTTGACGCAACTTTGGAAGTAAGTTGTGGGTTTTATAAGTTATTGATTGCTTGCCCAAATTTAATAAAATCATATATTGCTTAGGTGGTGGATAATAATTATAAAAAAAAAATTTGCATTTTTATGTATATGTTTGGGTGTGAAACAACGGAGCAATATCTTGTAGGCATACGGGGGCGTTATAATAACCCCAGTGGTTCATATATGAAACCCGCTACGCCCCTTAACAAAGATATGAGGCTCCAAAGGAGTAGCTAGCAATTTAAATTTTTAATTGTTACTTTCATATGAAAAGTAGGGAAAATTTCCCAAAAATGCTAATAAAAAATATTAAAGAGAAATATTTGCAATATACTTTATTAGTAGTGTAGATTAACCAATTTGAAACCACCCCCCACTCCCAAAAAATGACGTCATATGACCTTGAATGGCCACGTGTGCGATACGTCATATAACCTTGAATGGCCAGATGTGACGAGAGGCTGCTTCGCCCAGACGGTACCGATGTTGCCAAATGTAAATGACACTAACTTTGGCACGAAATTTAAATTATTCAGAGTTTTGATTAGCAATAATTCCATCCTGTTTGGGTCAAAGCAGGTAATCATTTACGTGGTACCTGGAAATTTTATTGAGGGTAACTCTTATTTTTTGGGGCCGCAATTTGGGTTATATTTATATATATATATATATATATATATATATATATATATATATATATATATATATATATATATATATAAAATATATATATATATATATATATATATATATATATATATATATATATATATATATATATATATATATATATATATATATATATTATATATATATATTTTTTTTATGTAAAAAATTTTTAATTTTTATTTAAAATTTTTATTTTTTAAAAAATATTTTTAGTAAAAATAAAAATATTATATATTAAAATTTTTATATTTATTAATTTTTTATATTTTATTTTATTTTAAAATATATTTTATTTTTAATATATATATATTATATATATATATATATATATATATATATATATATATATATATATATATATATATATATATATATATATATATATGTATTGTTAACGGGTATGATTAAAATAAACACAAATTGTACTTAGAAAACATTAGTTTTATTTATAAATAGGAATACATAACAAAGATAATTAATTAATCCAAAATTAAATCTACCAAACTGTTAAAACATAATATTAATTTGAAGTCGTTTCCACACCAGGTTATCACAAGTGAATTACCTTAATTTAAAGAAAGGGTGTTATTTAACCTTTTTTCGGTATGGTTCTTAAAATGCAGGGAAAAAGAAAATTAATTTAACTCAGGTCTAGATCTTTGGATAGGAACTTAGCCCTTATTTTACACCTATACAAATAGTTTTTTTATCGCAAGTGAATTACCTTAATTTAAAGAAAGGGTGGTATATAACCTTTTTTCGGTATGGTTCTTAAAATGCAGGGAAAAAGAAAATTAATTTAACTAAGGTCTATATCTTTGGATAGGAACTTAGCCCTTATTTTACACCTATACAAATAGTTTTTTATTATATTTATTATTATTTTTTGTTCTCACAAGTCACTTGCTGTTAAAAAATTATAATTTTCTTGAATTGTTTGCTAATTTTTATATTGGCAAGTAATAAAAACACTAAAAATTCTAGGATAAGACTTTAATTTTTTAAATAAGTATTTTTTTTTAATTTATTATTTTTTTTCAATCTTGAATTGTTTGCTAATTTTTATATTGGCAAGTAATAAAAACACTAAAAATTCTAGGATAAGACTTTAATTTTTTAAATAAGTTTTTTAATTTATAATTTTTTTTCAATTTAAACAAAGTATTTTTGGTTAAGTAACTTAAAAACAATGAGGTGTGGTCTCGAGTAAAGGGCATTGTTCCTATCCAAAGATCTAGACCAGAGGTTCCCAAACTTATTTCGTCTAACGCCCACTTTGAAAGTCAGTTATTTTGTAGCGCCCCCATTTTTTTCACCTTAAAAATCTCAATTACATATTAGTCTCGCCTGGAGTTTAATTAAACCCATATTCTAAACGACACTTTTCCTATTAGAGAAAGCAATAATAATGCAACTTTACAATATTAAAGGGTTTTTAATAAAAATTTAAAAATAATCTTTTTACTGAATCGATTCATTTGAATCAATCACTTGAAAAGTTTTCCAACCGATTCACTTTATTATAATGCCGGTTGGGCTAGGTTGGTTTTTAAATTTCACAAAAAAA
>JAHBCN010022286.1:0-13401 GCA_019359885.1 Listronotus oregonensis
AAAATAATAAATTAAAAAAAATTTTTTAAAAAAAAATTTAATGAAAAAAACTATTTTAAAAGATTTTATTTAAATTTTAAAATTTTAAACTTTTTTAAATAAAAAAAAATTAGAGGTAAAATTAAAAATACCGTTTTTTATTTAAAATTTTAAAAAATATCTATCATAGGTTTACTCAAAATTTTAAAGTTAATTTTGTCGTTTATAAGCTCACTATATCCCGCTTAAGACCCTTTTAAGTTTTGTAATACAAAAAGATCAAAATAAAATTTTAAAAACTGCTCTACGAGTATTATAAAAAGTAACCAAACCTCTGTCGTAGGTTTTATGAAAAATATGCAAAAATGATTAAACATTTAAGTAGGAGAAAAGGTGAGGCAAATAGACAAATCCCAGTAATAAAAATAAAAAAAAAACATTTCTATTTCAAACCCACGATTTCAAAAGCTTTTGGTAATGTATTTTTAAATGTATGGTAAATTAAAAATTACACAAAGTATACCACTTCGTTAAGGATGATGAGATTTCTAGCAAAAAACTTCTTAACGGTTGTTCAATTTTTTAGATTTTAAAAAGTGTTATAAATACATTTAAAAAAGTAACTTCTATTGTATTAGTCTAGGAGAAATCAGCGCAAGAGTATCATAAATTATTCCACCTCAATTTTTAATACGATCCTCTTTAAATTGCCCTACTGAGGTATAAAGCTTGTTGTCGTGGGGCCACCTGCCCATATTGTTTAAACCGAAATTGTTTAAACCATTGCAAGAAAATTATTTTTTTAATATTTTTATTAAAATAAAAATTAAAAGGTCTCATTGCTTTTCACGAAAAAAATTAATATTTTTAAAGATATGTATTTTTAAACGTTCAAAAAATCTCAAACCTTTGACCCATAAAAAATACATATAAAAAGAATAATATACAAAATATAATATTTTTTCTTTAAACTATAGTTAATGATATCCTTAATTGAGATTTAAAAAAATGTAATCGTTTATACCTGTTTTAATTTTTTAATCCCGGGCCCAAAATTAAAATAAAGCTAGTTATTTAAATAAATAATAGATGAAATCAAACCCCTTAAAATTTCCATACAAAACCCATAGAACATATCTTAATCTCCACTGTAACAAGTTTGTCTAACTGTTTTACTGGGTATCCCAAATTATCCCTCATCATAAGATCTGGGAACTTATAGAGATACGATGTTTTTAAAAAAAAAAGTAATAATAGTTGCTTAAATCTAACCGTCAATTAAAAATCCGACGACACATAAAAAAATTGGAATTTAGTATTGTTTGTTCTAAAATATATTTTTGTCTCTTTCTAAACATGATATCTTATGGAAATTGCAATTAATATAGATTTTTAAATTATTGCGATAAATTAATTAAAAGCTTTAAACCCGGGTTAATAAAATCGAGGGTCCTTTAAAAAAACAAAGTTGATGATGGCAGCTCAAAGACAAATTGCGGTATGTTAATCCAATAACACTTCTTTAGAACAGAAAAAGAAGCAATACAAATGTTAAATTTGTTTTGCTATATGTATTCAAATAGAGTCATCAAATAAAAATAAAATCTGATATGTTCGTTTTTTTTCCAAAAGTCTTTAAGAAATTTAAAATTTTTTTAAAATTTTTTTTAAGGTGGCATTTGTAAAGCATGAATTACGCAATTTGCCTTTATTTAACCGATATCGTCCCTTTCAAGTTTCCAAAATGTGATATTTAATTTGGGAGCCCTGTACAGCATGGACAAACTTTTGTGAGGAAATAGTTCTATGGTTTTTTTGTAATCTGTATAAGGAAGTTTTTTCACTTAATATTTATTTACTTAAGCGCGTAATAAACAATCACAAAACAGGTATAAACAATAAAATTTTTGTCTCAATTTAGAATATTATTACCTATAGTATAAAGAATGAAAAAATATATTTTTCATCGGTCAAAAGTACCCAAATTTCAGATTTTTCGAACCTTTAAAAATGTATATCTCCAAAAATACTAACTTTATCGTAAAGTCATGGGACCTTTTTATTTGTATTTTAATTAAAATATAAAAAATTGTCCGGTTGATAAATAACAATTTCCAACAATTGCTTTAACAATTTCGGTTCAAGGAATATGGCACCAGGTGGCCCCATGGCAAATTGCATTTATATCATCAGTAGAGCAATGAGGATCGCATAAAAAAATTGAGGTGGAATAGTTTTCGGTACCCATGCGCCAATTCCTGCTAGACTATATTGTTCTAAAAAGGTTATATTAGTAAAATTTTTTCGGACAACTCTAAAGCGAAATCATTTTTCTAATTTATCACCTTATTTGATGTGCAACGTTGCACCATAAGTTTAAATAAAAGCTTAAGAAAATCCAATATAAATCTAAAAATGTTTGAGTTCTTTTAAATAAACATAAAATGTTTTTAGTCAATGTAAAATTGTAAGAAAAATATTCTAATATAAATAAGATTAGCATTTTTTTTTATTTAACTATAATACTAGTATGTTGACATATTAAAGTAAATATTGGGATAATACAAAGCATAAAGCATAATAGTGTTGGTAAATATAAAGAGTTTATAAAAATATTTAAAAAAACTTTTATTTTGCCGTCCTAAAACTAGCTGCCCTTGTTTGGGCGGCCCTGAGTGGATTTTTTTAAGTCACCAAAACATAATGTTAAAAGTAATTTTTTCTATTTGGTTTAATTTTTTCCTATTTTTAAGACTGTTTAGGGTTAAAGTAATCAGTACAGTACAGTAAACAGTACCTACGAAATATTTAAGTTAAATAAAAGCTTGAATAAGCCATATTATATAAAAGTATATAGTTTTACTTGTTTATATACGTAAACATAAAATAAACATATTTTAGTCAAATTTTTAAATTAAAAAATTTTGATGAGTATATGTACAGCGGACAAAAGCTTATCAATAATAAGATGTTAAATCATATCGGGTTATTAGTAGCGGAATAACGTTTAACAATCTGTTAAAGCCCTTTGATGTTTCATTGACTCATTGAAATCAGTTCTGAGTCTGGTCTATAATCTCTAACCTCTATCTTTAACTCATCTCTAGGTGATGTTACAGTCTAAGGGGTCGTGTAAATAGTTTCTTATCTAATTTTATGAAGATTCTACTTAATGACACATTGTAACCGGTTTCGATCTATATCGGATCTCATCAGGCAAGCTAGTCAAGGGTAATAATCTCTAAAAATCCTGATACCTAAATTAAGCATCCCCACAAAGTTAGTTAAGAAATTAAGTACACTATTTACAGTCGTACAGGTATAGGGCATACATACCCAAATGTTTGTAACAATATTTTAGCTCGGCAAGTCAGTTACACCTTAACTTGATAGGATTATGCTTGCCATATGTGGTCTGGTTTTTTCTTGTTAAAATATGAGATCTTTAGATATTAAAGGTCATGTGATTTTATTACTTCTTAAATATACCGAAAAATCGTCATTTTACCAATAATTAATCTAGAGGTATCCTGAACCATCTCCGATCACACGTCATTCGATTATACCCATGATGATCTTGTCTTTTTATATCAAACTGTCGATTTTTCTTTGATCACGTCGTTTTCTTAGCGCTATTTAATTATGTATAAATACTTCGGCAAAAAGGTGTCGAAAAAAACACTTTTTCTGTCACTTAATTTATTTATTTAGCCCTTGATGAAGCGAACGGCAACCACGTTAAAATTAAATAAAAACAAAGTCTTACAAAATATTCCGGATCAAAAGTTTACCCTTAATAAAAATATTGCTGATAAGAACACTCAAATAAAGCAAATTAATTAAAATTACTGAATTAAACAATCGAATAACAGATAAAATTCTCTCAATGGCAGTAAAACCTTCTGGTCCTTTGCCCAAAATAATAGTAAAAACTTCTGCACAAATTCTTTTCCAGCCCTTATCCTTCAAGATAAAATTGTTTCTACTTCTGAAGGAAAAGCCAAACTATTTGCCAAACAATTTTCTGCTAAATCTACCCTTCATCCTCCTTTTAATCTTTCTCTTCCAGTAGTTGCCCCTGTTCCTCACAAAATGTCCAATATCATTTTTAAGGTCACAAAATCAAGCGTTTTATTCTTCTCTTAATACTAAAAAATCGTCTGGGCTGGATGGCATACCAGCAATTGTCTTAAAGAAAAAATGTACCATCGAGCTTGCACCCATTCTAACTCGCCCTGAATCTCTTACGATACGGGCATTTTCCCAGAGAGCTGGAAAGCTGCACGTATGCAACCTCTCCCCAAAACAAGATGCAAAACTCTCCTTTTAAACTGTAGATCTATATATTTTTCTTGTTTTGTGCAAAGTAATGAAAAAAATAGTAAAGTAATAAAAATATTAAAGTAACAGGAAAAACACAAAACCCTACATAATAGACAGTCTGGATCCCGTCCAGAAGATTCACAGCTGATCTTCTTTCCTTTTCTCACACAACTGGAACAAGTGCCTTGAGTTCTTGATAAATCCCAGATCATTGCTCTTGACATATCTAAAGCTGTCGATCAGGTCTGGCATGTCGGGTTCTTAACAAACTTCTCTATGGTCTTCAACCTGATCTTTGCTCTTGACTTTCTAGTTTTCTTTCCAATTGACGTATATCAGTAACTGTAGATGGTCATTCTTCCAGCTTTTACCAGGTTAATGCTGGGGTGCCCCAGGCTCCGTACTGGCATCCACTCTGTTTCTTCTAAACATTAACGATCTTCTTCTTTACAATCAATCCCATTAATAGTTTTGCTGATGATGGTACCCTCCACTTTAACATTCGATTTATCAAGCCAATCAATAAGCCTGATTTGGAAACCAAGCGTATGTCAATGCGGATGTCTCTCTCACAAAATTTTAAACTTATCTTGGATTGGGGCGAAAAAAATATTTTCATTATTCCTGAAAACACAGTCGTCTTCGCTGTCGCGAAAAAGTCTGCCAATGCTCATCCCTTACATATGAGCGGCCAACTTTTGCAGAAAAAGTTGTTTAATCTTGTCGGCGTTACTTTTAAAAATAACTTCGACTCAAAAACATTACATCCATAGCCTCGTCAGCTTTAAGAAAGCTTTAATTCCTCTTTCGAGTAAGAAAGTATTTCTTTTTTTTCCCAATCTGTGTACTCTGTATATATCCAAATCCCACGTTTAAAAAGCCTCCTCCTCTTGACACCCTCGCTTGCGGGAGCTGTCGCTTTCTATAGGTATTTCCACAGCTTCTGCTTAGAGAAATTGGCCAGTATAATTCCCCTTCTGGAGTTCCCCAAGAGAAACTTTTTTTTCACTTTTAAATCCATAGGGCCCCGTTTTTTTTGGGTTCCTTCAAACCAGATGCCTTTGGCCGTACCCCAGGATTTTTTTTCCCCTTTTTGTTTCCTTTTGTCCTGTTAAAAAGTTCCTTCACCCTTTGCACCAGGCCTTTGGGGTTTTTGGTGGTGAAAATTTCCTTAATAGGGGTACCCAGGGGGTTTTTTGGTTTTAAAGGCCCCCGTCCCAACAAGTCTAAACGGCAGTTCCTTAAGCCGGGCCTAAGTTGTTTTCAAAAAGAAGGTTTCCTTTTAAAAATTTTGGGGAAAAAAACCTTTTTTCCTTTTTCTTAAATTTTTTCAAACCTTTATTCACAAAAAAGGTTATTGGTTCCTTTTCCAGCCCCCCTTGCATAAATTTGATAATGTGTTTGGGTTCCCCCAAAAAGGGAACTTCCAAAATTTTTATTCACCCCACTTTGCCCCCCATTTTCTTGATTTTTAAAATTAAAGGTTTGGGGGGAAAATTTTTGGTATTGGGACCTTTTTTCCCCTTTTTACGATATATCATAACCCATTGCTTTTGTCTTAGGTTTTGAACCCACTTGAATTTTTCAAATAGTACTAAAGAAGCTTGTCTATCTAAATTGGCAAAATTGCCTTTTTCCTTCCCTCCCAAGGTCAAAAGCAAAGAAAACCCAAAAGCTTTGCACTCAAGGCTTTTAAAATAAAGTCTTTAATATACTCGTTTAAAATTTATAAATTAAAAAATGAAAATTTTTAAAATTGAGATAACCAAAAAACTTTAAAAATATCAAAGGGGAGGCCGAAAATGGGGCCAAAAATTTAATTATATTTTTTGGATAAAAACAAATATTCAAAATTGCAAAGCACTCTTAAAGTAAGATAAATAAGTTTAAGTATTTGCCCTTTCTTGTCACATACTTATATTTAAATTTAAAACCCCTTTTTTATCCTGTATTATAGGGGGGCCCATCTAGAAATATCTACAGCAACCCAAAAAATCTTAAAATTTTTGATCATTTAGTCGCATTACAATTCCCTATTCCCTTTCCCCCCAACAAAAGCTAAGACCCCCAAGGGTTTTTGACTGGTTTTTTGCAATATATCTTTAAAATTAAAATTAAAAAAAAGAAATTTTTGAAAATTGAATAACCCACAAACACTTTAAAAATATCACAAGGGGGGCCCGTGGGGGGGCCCAAAAATTTAATTATATTTCTTTATAAAAACAAATATTCAAAATTGAAAAAGCACTCAAAATAAGATAAATAAGTTTAAGTATTTGCCCTTTTTTGTCAAATCATTTTTAAAGTTAAACCCCTTTTTTCCCGAAATTGGGGGCCATCTAGAAAAATCTACAGAAACCCCAAAAAAATATCTTTTTGAATTATTGATCATTTGCATTGGAAAATTGCCTTTTTTTCCCTTTTCCCCCCCAGGTCACTGTAAGAAAACCCAAGGCTTTGCACTCAAGGTTTTTTTAAAATAAAGTCTTTAAATCTGTTTAAAATTATAAATTAAAAATAAGCATAAATTTGTAAAATTGCAGAAACCCACAAACATTTTAAAAATATCACAAGGAGGCCGTAAAGGGGGCCAAAAAATTTAATTATATTTCTTTGGACAAAAACAAATATTCAAAATTGCAAACACTCAAAAGTAAGTAAATAAGTTTAATATTTCCCCTTTCTTTCATTCTATATTTAAAATTATTTCCCCTTTTTATCCGTTTTATATTAGGGCCATCTAGAAATATCTACAGCAACCCAAAAATATCATTTAGAATTATTGACTTTTATCCTTTTAGTAACGAAAATCCATTAAAATAGCAAATTTTTTTTTTTTTATTTTAAATCTAAAATTTTTTTAAAAATTGAAAAAAAAAACCTTTTTTATTTCCTTTATCGAGGGGATTTTGTCTAGCCCGTATGGGTGTTTTTGGGGGGCTTTCTAATGTTTTTTTTTAAATTGTTTTTTGTTGGAACTAGGAAAAACCATAAATTTGTAAAAAAAAAATTTAAGGAAAAAACTTTTAAAAAAGTTTAAAAAAAAAACTTCTTTTCAGGGGGGTAGCCACGATTTTTTAAAACAAAAAAATGTTTTTGGTCTTTTTTTTTCCTATACTAATTTTGTTTTTTTCAAAAAGGGGTAAAAAATTTTTTGTAATATTAATAGTTTTTTTTAACCCTTAAAAAAAAAAATAAGAAATTATGAAAAAGCGATTTTTGAGATATTGTTTTTAAAAAATTTGCCGATTTTGCTCTGATGACTAATTAAAAAACCAAAGGGGGAGTAAAATTTTAAAAAGGTCTAAAAAGGTCTTAAAACGCAAGAAAAAACCTGAAACTGTTTTTTGTGGGAAAACCCTAAAGATTCCGTAAAATCTTTTTTTAGGGTTTTTTAAAATTTTTAAAATTGAAAACCCTTTTCGGGTCAAATTCCAAATTTAAATTCAGGAGGGAATTTAATTAACCCAAAAAATTTTACGATAAGATCCAAACCAGGTTCATTTAAAACATTAAAATGAAATTTTTTACTTTTTTTTCAGTTGAATTTTTGGGATATATACAGAGAAAAACTACGGGGAAAAAAAAGAACAGACCCCCCATTATTTTTTTTATTTGATAAAAAGAAAAAGTTTTATTTAAAAATCTTGGCCTCTTAAATACTTATAAAAAATTACCCCAAGTTCTGTTCACAGCTTTGTCCCCTTTTTTTGACAGAAGTTTATTTGATTCCGTTTTAAAAAAAAAATGTCTGTTTATTCAAAATAAAAATCAGTAAAAACCCAAAAAAAAAAGGGTGTAAAAACTGTAGAAAAACTTGGTCTTTTTTAAAAAAAGATTTTGCTTAAAAGAAGGTTTTTGGGGGGGGGTTTTTTAAATTCTTTAATATTTTGTGGTTTAAATAGTGGGGGTTTTGGTGCTTTTTTTGATCAGAAAATTCGAAAAGGTCAATTGATCTGAAGTCTTAGTGCAAAAGTGTATACCTTCAGTTCTAGACGAAAAGTCCTTCATGTCTGCTGAAAAACCTAACAATTTTTTTTAATATACGATACCCCTTGCTTTTTTTTATCGATTAAAATATATTTTAAATCCAGGAGTGTTAAATACAGACGGCAGAATTTTCTCCCAATAAAATAGGCCGACTAGGGTTTGAAAATTTTGACCCAAGGTTTAACAAATATTTTTATTGGTTTAAGTTTTATGTATAAAAAAAGTTTTTTTTTTAAAAAAATGGACTTTAAATAAACTTAAAATTAAAAATGAAATCCCCCTATTGTTTTTAAATACTGGAATAATTATAACAAACGAAAATATCTTACAAAATTAGGGTTAGGGCATAAATCACTATGGTATTTCCAAAAGGTAGCTACGAATAATGCTTCGTTTCGGGCCCGTCAAAAATATGTTTTAGCACCCTTCCAGATATCTTAAGAATAGAATTATACAAGGTGTTTTTTTTATTTTAAAGGGAAAAAAGTTTTAAATCCAAACTTTTAACCCTTTAAACAGCGGGTTTTTCCCAAAAGCTTAGACTGCTTATAAAAACTTTCGTGTTCATGCCAAAAAAAAAAAGCTGTAGACAACGGGGTTTTCTCAACCCACAGTTTTCCCAAAAAAACTTTACGTGTTTATGCCAAAGGAAAAAAAACTTTAGACAGCGGGTTACTTAACCGAAAAACCCCACGGCTCTTTTAAACCGGTTCCTCAAAAGGGAACGCGACGCGACATACTTCTGTTCTTGCGCCGAAAGGAGCTGACGGCTTTTTTTTTACGCTTTGCGGTCTCCGGCCGAGAAATCTCGAGTTTAATTGGAAAAATTTTCGTAGGGGCCGAAATTGACGCGCCTTTACTCGCCATCCGGTTTTGGTAAAAACGTCCGCTCACTTGCGCTAAACTCGTCACCGTTTTTTGTTTAGTTATCCTTGAGGGTTATAAGAGCGGTGTTCCAAAATTTATTTAAAATTTTAATAAAAAGAAAAAAATTTTGCGTACTTTGGGTATGAAAAATAGTTTTTTTGTTGTCGACGGGTTTCCCGAAAAATTTTTTTTATATTAAAAGATATTCTGTCTTTTACTGCGTTATTTTTTTGCAATTGATTATTATGTTACCCAAACAAAATCAAATTTTATTAATAAAAGGGCATTTTTATTTTTATCCTCCAGAAATTTCACGTTGGCCATGCCAGGAGTTAAAAAAAACCTTTATTAGGTTTTTTAAAAACCAAAAAATTTACTCGGGATACAACGTATGCATTTTAACTTCCCAAAACAGTGAATAGCAATGTCATTGAATTAAAAGGATTTTAAAGGTTTTCGCCGACAATCTTGACCCTCTTTTTTTTTTTTAGCCCTCCCTTTTTTTTTTTGCCTTTTTAAACCCCTTTTTATTTTAAAACAAGTAAGATCCCTTTTTTTTACCGCCACCTAAGGTCCTAAAGGTTAAAAATTAAATTTTTACCCGGTATTGCCGTTAAAAAAAAGACAATAGATCATTTTTAAATAACAGATAACCACAGATAAAAACTATTTTTTTGTTAATTTTAATTGGTTTCACCTCAAAAAATTTGGCAAGAGGAGCCACAGATAAGGCTAAAAAATTTTCTTATATTTCCTTGGACTAAAAACAAACATGCGAAATTGCAAAACACTCTTAAAAGTAAAATTAACAATTTTAGGTATTTACCCTTTCGCATACTTTACATTTAAAGTAAAAATCCTTTTTTAAAGTGTATTATATTGGCGGCCATCTAGAAATATTTACAGCAACCTAAAAATCTTATTTATAATTATTATTTTTTTGGGTTATTAGGCCTGTAAAACATTGAAGAAAAGAATTTTTTTTAGGGGAACCCCTTTAAAAAATTTTTTTATTCCCTTTACATTTTTAATTTATGTCTGGCAGTAAAAACTGCTTTATAGGGGCAATATCTACATGGTTTTATAATAACCGTAAAACTTTACAGAAAATATAATTTGTAAAAAAATTTAGGAATAAACATTTAAATATTAAAAAAAACCCAAAATTCATTTTCTAGGAAAGGACACCAACACAATTGGGGGATATTACAAAAAGTTTTCATTTTTCCCCTATAATAACTTTTGTCTTCTTTCACATAAAAAGGGGATAAAAATTTATTAAATTATTTTATTTAAATCACCCGTGAAAAAAAGGAAAGTTTGTTAAAGATTCTGTGATATTCGATTTTGAAAATCGCCGATTTTACTACTAACGACTAATTTTAAACCCGCAACCGAAAGAGTAGAAACTTAAATTTGTAGGGGGAGTAGGTTTTTTAACACAAGTAAGGAAAAAGTTCAAAAACAAACGAAAAGGGTGTAAAATCGTATTTTTGGGGGTATTTTGAAAATTTTTAATTTTAAACCTCTTCTTTGGGCATAATTCCGGAATTTAAAATCCGACAGGATTTTATTTTTTAACCAAAAACCACATGTAGTTTAACCCCAAATAGGGGGCGATGTCAGAACATTTAAAAAGACAACTTTCCTTTTTCTTTTAGTGAATGGTTGATTTCATAAAAGATTTCTGAGAAAAAAACAGATTTTCTCCTTTTGTTTATTCTGAATCAGAAAAAAAGAGATCCCACGAAAAAAACTTAAATAAAACCAAGATCAAACCAAAAAACTTCCCCTTAAATCTGTCCCAGTTTTTTCCTCTCTTGACATCAAGTTAAATTTCTGACTTTCCCTATTAATGAAAAAAAAACCTGTATTATTAAAAAATATATTTAAACAGAAAATCAGTAAAAAAACGCCAAATCAACAAAAAGTAAAAAAAAGTGTGCACAGGATTGGTCTAATTTTATATCTGTACTTTTTAAGGGGTTTTTTGGGTAAAAAATTTTTTTTATTTTACATAGGGGTTTTGGTGGATTTAACATAACTTGTAGATTAAATACCTAACCCTGGTTTGGGGTTTTTTTTATCACAAGTTTTAAGGATCAATCGACTCTGTATACTGTGTTAGTGCAGAAGTGTATTTTTTGGGGCCTAAAAGGAAGAGGTCCATTGCTAATCCGTTTTTTTTCGTTAAATAGACATCTTAAATACCAGTGATGTATATTCCAGCGACAAAATTTTAAAAAATACTAAAAATAAATAGTAAGTTCCTGCAAAATTTGACCATCACACAAAAAACTTTATCGCCCTTCACAAATGGGGGCCAGGGGGACTAATTCCAAAGCTCAATGGAGGGAAATCCCCCCTAAAAAAGGGCAAGTATTTTGGAGTCTTTTTTAAAAAAGATGAACTTTGTTCAAAGGCAAAAAAGCCCTTAGAAGTGCAAGTTTTGGGAAAAAACGGGGCTTAACCCAAAGATGAACATTGGTTGTTAAAAAGGAATAAACCCATGATAACCTACCTCAGTTTTCTGGGGGGGGAAAAGTCACCGATCGTAGCCCCGACAACTTTGTGGCAAAGGCTACCATGCGTATGACGGGACAAGAAAACCCAAACCCCAAAACCCCGGGGGGGTTTTAAACCCCCCCACTTTACATTTACAACGGAAGAATAAAGGGAGTCCTATAGACTCAAACGAGGTCAAAGTCCCAAATTATAGGACATCAAAGGACCTCAAATAGACAAAGGGTATTTTTTTTGAGATGCCCTTAAAGGCCCCCCCCTTTTTTCCCAAAAAACCCTTTTTGGGTTGTCATACTAGATAGGGGGGGGGAAAGGGCCCCCCAATCAAAAGGGTCATATCGGTATACGATGATCAAAAACAAGGGGTAGGAACTGGCATCTATGGAGACAAGCCTAGAGAAAAGATAACCTTAAGTCTTGGGCAGTGGGCCCCGGTTTTCGCAAAAAAAATTAAAATTTGCCGTTGATTAAAGAAAAGGGAAAAGGGAAAATTTCATCGTCATTTACTCAGAAAGCTAACGGCCCTTAAGGCCACGCTCCAAAAAAATTTTTTAAACTATGGGGGGGTTTAAAACCCCGGAAAAATTTCCCGGCAAACAAACTTACGGTAGCCTGGGTGCCGGGCCCAAAAGGGGCCCCCCAGGTAACGAAGGGGACACCAGCCGGGGGGGAAATGATAGGCCCCGGCCCTTCTAGGGAATCTCGGCAGGCCTTTTTAAAAGCATCTATTAAGAGCTGGGTGGAAAAGGGGAAAGGTTTAAAGTTTTTTAAAAACCAAAACAAGGGAAGGCAAAGCAGTTCAAAAGCCCGCTGGGGCCAATTTTACATCGGACCTATTGAGCCACAGTCGTAAGGTCGTAAGGGTTTCGGTAGGTCAACTAACAGGACATTAACAAAATCAACAAGCACCCAGAAAGAATAGGTTGGGGGAAAAATTTGTAGGTTTTGCCGGAGGTTTAAGGCGCCCTAATTTTGGTGCCACTGAGAAGGGACTAGGGGTCAGGTTTCCTAGGCTTGGTGGGGAAAAGCCAAAAACCCGGGAAATTATATGGAGGACCAGTGTCAAGACTCTGGAGTATTTGGGCAGAAGACGGGGGTACAAATCTTTAAAAAAACGATGGGGGAAACCACAATAAAAACTGGTAAGGTTGCAGTGGTGGAGCAATTTTTCCATCTCCCAAATTAATTTAATCATTTCCCAATCCAAACTGATCTAAAATGTTTTTTTAAATTTGGGAAAAGGGAAAAATTTAAAAAGCTCAAAGCCCCCAAAAGATTGTCTTGGTTTTTAAAAAAATAAGGGAAATTTTTGAACATTAGAACTGAAGATTTGGAGATTTGTATAAAAAAGGAGAGATTTTTTAACCGAAGATTCTAAAGCCTAGACACTCTGAAGGTGAAGAATGAAACAAAGTGGTCGTTCGGGCCCGTTTAATTAGATTTAAAACGATGTATAAAAATTGCACTTTGTGTTGTTAAAAAGGTAAAAGGTTTTTTTTTAAATATAATTAACATAGCTTTTGAGGGGGAGACGTCACTGCCGAAAAAAAAGCGCAGACACTGGAAATAACAATCTTGGACGATTTTGGGTGTACCTAAAAAAGCCGCACGCGGGTTTTTTATCGATCAATAATCCAGCAAACAATTAAAACGTTTTTTTCTGGGTTAAATTTTTTGGGGTTGAACGCTCAAGAAAGTTTTACAGGCCGAAAATTTCGA
>JAHBCN010022287.1:0-13387 GCA_019359885.1 Listronotus oregonensis
AACAATTGTTCCCCCAAATTTAAAAAAATTTAAAAAAAAAATTTAACCGAGCGATACCTTTGCGAAGGCAGTCGTACAAAAAATTTTTCCCCCGATCCGGCCACGATATTTTTGTTTGTTTTTGAAGGGGGAAAAAAATCCCCCGGTGTGTTTTAAAATTCAAGACAAAGGAAAGCAATTCCTACTAAAGACTGTAAAAACGGAATTTGGGCAAAAATCTTATTCTTTAAGAAAAAAAAAAAAGTGTGATTTAAACATAATAATTTTTAAAAATGGATATTAAGCATATTTTTTATGGAAAATTTTTAAATTTTTTAATTACAAAAAAAAACCAAACAATTATTGATTGTTGTTTCCCTTAAAATTTAATTTTAAAAAATAATTTGCGGGAAAAAAAATTTTTTTATTATTTGTAGAAATGAATGAACACCCCCTTTAAAAAAGTGTAAAGGGTGCAAAAAACTCAAAAAAACGTTCGGTTCGACCCGCCGTTTCCCGACGAAACGCGGTGCCCCCAAAAGTTTTAAACAAAGGGGGGGCATATTTCGAAAACAATTAACTTTTGTTTTTTGTTCTTGGCTTTCTCGACTTATTTTGAGCTCCTCTATCGCCCATTAAAATCTGAGCATCATATTTTTTCCCCCCTGTAATATATATATATATATATATATATATATAATATATATATATATATATATTTTGGAAAATCTAAACGTCATGGGGAAAAAGTGTAATGTATCAAACAGAAACGGACAACCTTATTTACTAATTTTATTCTTTTTTAGATCAGTGCTACCTATTTATTTATAAGAAATCGATTTATTTTACTGAATTGCGGAATAGCCGTATTTAAAAATTTAAAAAATGAAAATTTTTTAAAAAAAATTTTTTTGTTTTGCGCCAACATTTGTTCTTTCTGTTTTAATAGTTTTTAAAAAAGAAACAAATTATATTAAACGACTTTCTCGTTATTAAAAATAAAATTATAAATTGTGGTGAAAACGTGAGCTCCCCCCCAAAAAATCAGTAAACATAATAAAAAATGGATTTTTTTTTGTAAACCTAGCCCGAATAAAAAAGGGGGATAAACAAACATAAATATAATTAATATCCTGTTTATTAAACAAGCATATTTATCACTAACCATTACAGGAACATCTTTTATATTACCAACGCTAATCTCACCATTTTTGTAGTTTTTCTTAGAGTCATCCTTCGAGATAACTTTCGTATATTTTAGTTTTAACAATACAATATTAAAATAAGAAACCCAAATTTCCAAACTCACATCAGTAATTCCGTTTCACGGCAATTTAAACGTCATCTTAACATTCCTGCAGATGATTGGCTTTGCAAGAAAACAAGTGAAGAAGTTGACTAACGAGACCCCCGTGGACACACGTCGATTCTGTCAAGCGATATGCACCGGATTAGCACCGTGGCTGATTGCGTGGTTCCGTTCATAGGTTGACCTCAGACAGGGTCGTATCAAATTTAAGATTGTACTAGAAATAGAAAAAATTTAAATTTTTTCACACAACAACTGCAACATGGGGGTTATACATTGTTTAGTTTACAAATAAAAATTTTAAAAAAAAAAATTCTAGAGGTTTTATTGCCGATTTTACTGCGCAGTTAATTTTTTATTAAAAATTTGGTTCCATACATATTGGCAAAAAATTAACAATCGTCGTTTTTAATTTTTACTGGTAATTCATTTTTTTTTAGATTTGACAATTTTTAAAAGTACGATATTATTGGGACCTTTTTGCCTTTTATTTTTTTCACCGATTGTTTTTTTTTTTAGTTATTAATGAAATTTTAGAATTTTATATGTGGCCATCTTTAATTTATAGGTATTTAAATTCGACGACTCATATACAAAAGGGGGATTTCATGAGGAAATGTCAATACTTCAGGTATGGGGGGGTCCAAAAAAAAACATAAAAGCCCCCATACAAATACGGGTCCGCAAGGCCTTCTTTCAAATACAGAGTGTTAAAATTTTTATTTAATTTTTCTATTTTTTTAAAAAAAGTCCATGATGATGTAAATATTGGAATAAAAATTGGTATCCGGAGGTTTTTTTTTATGAGGAATTTGAATCTAATCTCATTACTGCTCTTCGAAGGGGGGCCACCTAAAGTCTTTTTACTATTTTTAACAATCACAACTTTTTTGGGACGGCCCTGTATTACATTTTTTTTGTTTTAAAATTTTTGACAACAAAAACAACTTTTGATTTAAAGAGCATTTTTAAAAGTATTTTTTTATAAAAAAAAAACACCAAATAATTTTTTTATTGTTCTGCGAGAGGGCGTTGATTTATAACCTTCCCTATTTCTTTAAATATCTCTAAAAAATTAAATAAAATTATATATTTTTTTTTCGATAAAATAAAAATGTTTAAAATTTTCTTAAGGCACCGGAAGGGGCGTCCCAACCAAGGAAGTTTAAAAATTATGGGAAACCCAAAACTGTGAACAAAATTGTCCCGGCGTGCAGGGCAGCGGGGGAAAAGGAGGGTGGGCCCCGGGTTTGCGCAATGAATAGTAGGTCAGAGCCGGACTTCCATAATTTTTTTGTTACTATCTATAAAGTTTTACATCATTAAATGTCCCAAAATTTAAACATTCACTGTTTTTTTTTAAATTTTTTGCACAAAATTGTTGGTTATGAAATGATACTACTATAGAATATTTAAAATTTTTGTGTAATATTGGATTTTTATCATCTGAAAAATGGAAAAAATAGATGGAGCCAACTTTATAGCCTTCTATTTAAATGGTCGATATTTTTTGGGGTTTTTTTATTCTTAAAAAATCTTTGTAAATAAACAAAAACACGATTTTTTAAAATAAATTTCAAGCATTGTATTATAGTTTCATGAACTTATCACCAATTTTTTTGATAAAAGAAGGGAAAAAAAAGTGTAAATGAGTTTAATCCCAAATTTTAAGATTCTGGTTGGCATTAAAAAAAAAAAATTTTCATAACTGCTTTTAGGCATATACTTTTTTCTAATAACAAACATTCATGAGACAGAATAACAAATGGTTAAAAATGTTTAGTTAAATATTATGTATCTACAGTATGTCGAGCTTAAAAAGTTGATAATTTAAAAATTAAGAAACCAAAAATCTAATTTATTGTTAAACAAATACAGAAAAAGCAAAAATTTAACAACATAAAATTGTTTTTCTTTTATTCAATTAGGGGGACCTGTATATTTTAAAAATTTGCCTGGTCTGCCCAGTAAATAATAATTTTGATTTTTTAAAAAGGATGTACTAAATTATTAAATGAAATAAAAGTACCTAAAAAAACCTTTTTTTCTTTTTTTAATCCACAGAAATACACAAACATTGTGAAAATAATCTAAAAGATATTTAAAGATTGCCTTACTTTTCTCACTGCTATTTTCTATAAAATTTTTTCATTTTCTATTATTCATAATTGATATATTATTATTTATTCGGTTCCCCAACGTTACGCCTCATAAGAAGCACCTAATTTAAATATAAGAAATATTTAAATATAGAAAAAAATGTCGGGTATTTCCCTTGGTTTGAAAAGACAAAACCATACAACATCTAGTCATTTTGTTACGAAAATTATAAGTAACAAACAATCCCCCAAAAAATTATAGTCACCATTTAAAAAACACTAATCATAAAATAAGAAGGTTTTATCAACCCAAAACCAACCGGCTCTCATAGAAGTATTCTTTTATTATACTTACCCCGGGGTTTATCGGGTGTGTAAGTAGGAAACCTCATTAAATTATTTTGGGGGAATTTTGTAATTGCGCAGAATCGGCAGGGCCAACTCTGACAGATATTTTCATACTGGGCTGGACTTTTTTGGGGATCGAATGGGCCATAGCCTTGGGCTTCCATACCCCTTTTTAAACTTCCTTGGTCCCAACGCGCATTGTTCGTCGCATAAACAAATAATCATAATCAATTTGGCCTTAAACGTATTAAAAATAGTCAGTTTTTATTATTTTTAAGTTTGTAAAATGTCCGCCAGGGGCGTAACACTAACACCGTAAGGGTTTAAAATTAACGACTTTTTTTTGAAAAAATTTTTGTGGTCTTAAAACCCCTTTGTTGACATGTTGATCTAGTGTCCCCCTAGATGCTCAAATTGTTCGCCTTTTTTTTCCCAGACATTGCTCCACTTTTTTAACCAGAGAAAATATGATCCCCCCGAATTCGCAATGTAATTCATGGCCTTTTTCAAAAAAAAAACACCCAAATTTTGAATGTATTTATAAATTTTTAGGGGCACACTGTATACCCCAGCCGTGGCACCAAAGTTTTAAAAAGCCCATTAGAAAGTATAAGCGACGGGCCCAGATAACAATTTATTATTGTTTTTGAATTGCATTTGTTTAATCAGGTTATGATTTTTGTCCCATACCATAAGATCGTAGCACTGTGCGTCACCCCTCCCTCCTACCTATGACCCTCCCTCCTTCACTTCTCCCCCAAAAAACCCAAAGCTAGGGTTTTTTTAAGTAAACCTTTTCCAACCATAATCAATTTTATGATTCTTATAATACTTTGGGAGTTATAAAAAAAATTTGAAGGAGTTAAAAAAGCAAGGAAGTTTAAAGGTGTAGGGAAAAACCCCAACTAGGGCCCATTCGATAAAAAAAATGTCCAGCCCATTATAAAAAAACTGTCAGTGTTGGCCCCGCCGATTCTGCGCAATAACAAAATTCCCCGAAATAATTTAATGTTGCCTACTTTCCACACTGATAAATCAGTGTGAATTTAACCAACACTTATCTTTATGAAAAACCCGGGGTACCGTTTTTGGATTGATAAAAACCTTATTTTAGTGATTAGTGTTTATTTAAAATTTTGACTTTAATTTTGTTTTATTGTTTGTTACTTATAATATCGTAACAAAAAGACTAGAGTTTTTATGGTTTTTTTCTTGAAATCCAAGGGTAGATACCCTCTTTTTAACTTTAGGTAGTATTTTTATATTTTTAAAATTTGGTTTCACCTTATAAGACGTAATGTTAGGTAACCGAATAAAAAAAATATATCAATTATGAATAATAAAAAAATGAAAATTTCATAGGAAAAATTAGTGACAAAAGTAAGGCAATCTTAACTATCTTTTTGACGATTTCCACAATGTTTGTGTATTTCTGTAGTATTAAAAAAAAAAAGGTTTACATTTAGGACTTTTATTTCATTTAAAAATTTAGTACACTCTTTTAAAAAAGGGTCAAAATTATGGATTACTGGGCAGGCCAGGCAAATTTTAATATATACAGGTCCCTCTAATTGAATGGAAAAAAATACAATTTTTTTGTTAAAATTCCTTTTTTCTTTTTTTTATGTGTTTGGTAAAATTTTTTCGAAAGTTCCTCCCTTTTCCCCCTTTTTACCAAATTTGGTATACAGGGTTTTTTTTGGGGGGCTGGTTACGAAAAAGAAAAAAAAATGTTTTCGTTTTCGAGATATTCATTATCAAAATTGAAAAACAAAAAACCCTTTTTTTCACATTCCCCCTTCTTTTGCACAAAATTCTTGATTTTTTTTCTAAATTGGCACACAATATTTCACAAAAAACCCTTTTAAAAAAAAGTTTTTGTTTTTTTTTTCACCTTTTTACACTCTCATTTTTAACAAATATGGCTGCTGCCTTTAAACTTAAAAAATTTAATTTAATGAAAAAAAGTAAAAAAAAAAAATACTTTTTTAAAATTTTTAAAAAAAATTGTATTCCCGGGGAAAAAAAATTTCGAAAAAAAAGGAAAAATTGGGAAAATGAGGTTATTTTAAATTTTTTAACTTTTGATGATCTCGGGCAAAAAAGCCAAAAATTTTTTTAATTTTTTTAATCAAAACCCAAAAAAAAAAATCAAAAAAACCCTTTTGAGACAATACCATTTGTTTAAAAAAAAAATTGTTTTTTTGGGTTTTTTTCTTGCATTATCAATTTTTTAAACTCCCCTACTGTACAAAATAATATTTAAAAAGGATACTGTTACAATGGATACTCAGTTTAAAAAAGGGTTTCTAAAACATTTTTAAATATGCCAAAAAAAAAATTTTAAAAAAAATTTTTTTTTTTTTTAATATAAAACCAAAATCTTAGGATTGAAAACTTTTTCCCCCTCTTGCCCTTTTTAAAACACAAAATTGGTGATAAGTACATAATACTATCATAAATGTTTTTTTTTAAAAAAGTGTTCTTATTTATTTACAAAAAATTTTTTTGGGGGAAAAAACAAAACTTCCCAAAAAAATCGACCATTTAAAAAAAAGGCCCCTAAAGTGGCGCCATCTATTCTTTTTTCCCCCTTATTAATAATAAAACCCCAAAAATTTAAAAAAAAATTTTAAATATTCTATGTAGTATCCTTTAATAACCCCAAAATTTTTTACAAAAAAAAAAAAAAACAGGAATGTTGGAATTTGACATTTGATGATGCCAATTGTTAATGAAAAAAAGAATTAGGGAAACCCCCGGCCCCTGACCTACTATTCATTGCGAAAATTGGGGGCCCAAACCCCCTATTCTCGCCCCACGCCTGGATAATTTTTTTCCCCAGTTTTGGGTTTTTCCATACACCTTTAAATTTCCTTTTTAATAGTAGTTTTGGGTTTTTTGAAATTGGAAAAATAGAAAATTTTTTGACGGGCTGGGGCCTCGTTGACGTTAGAGCTAGATTACGGTTTAAAAAAAAATTTTGGGAAAATTTTTTCCCTTTAAAAAAAGTCAAAAAAAAAAAATCCAAAAAACTTTAGATTCGAGAATATAAAAAAAAAAAAAAAAATTTTTTGGGGGTGTTTAAATACCAGAATGGGTAACACCCAAAACCCCCCAATTTAAAAAACAATAAAACTAAATAGCCTATTTCATGCTTACTTGGACCCTTTTTAAAAAATGACAATTTGGGGGATTTCACCTTTAAACTTTTTTTTTCCGAAAACACACTTCTCAGTAGACTATTTGTGGAAAAAAGAATGTCTTCTGAGAGGTTTCGTTTTTTTTAAAAGATAAAAAACCCAAAAAAAATTTTTTTTTAGCTTTTTCACTTAACCCAAGTAAAACTTTGACAAAAAAACTTTCAAATGGCTCGTAAATAATATTTCGTACTCAGTGTAAATTAGCCTTAAGCAAACATTCTCCCGGTAGAGTTATAAAAAATTGGTTTAAAAGGGGTTTTTCACATTTGGGGGAATGTGCGTGTCGGGACTCACGAAAAGCAACCCAAAATTAATTATTTAACTTTTTCCCATAAATAATATACTTTTTTTTTTTTTGGGGGTTCAAAAGGGTATATATTATCTCAACTAAAATGACAATATTATTTGGCATATAATAACTTTTTTAAAAAAAAACAACAGTTTACAGGGGGTGTTTACCTTTTAAATAAAAGTTATTAAAAGTAAAGTATGAATAAATTTCAGTCACACTAACCAAATTTTAGGTCAAGGATGCAGATTTAAAACCATGACGAATAGCTTTGCAAGCATATAAAGGAAAAAAATATACGCCTTTAATTAATAACATTGTCATTGTCTTTTTTGTCAGAAAAAATATAGTAATTAAAAAACTAGGGCCCAAAAATGCTACATTTAATCCCGCGGTAAAAAGGGTTTAATTCACTAGGGGGTTAAAACACGCTTTATCCCTAGGTTTTATATTTTTATGCATTTTTCCTAATAAAAAAAAAATATAAATCTAAAAAAAAATATTTAACGGTACTTTAATATATTGATAGAAGCGAGGCTGTCAGGTGTAAGGTTTTTTTTGTTGACATCTATAAACCTAAAATTTTTAAAATTAAAAATTAGTGGTATTGGAAAAGAGATAGAAAAAAAAGCCAGGTCCAACGAAATCAGAAAAATTAGAAAAGGGGAATTTTTTTTGAATAAAAAACGGACGCCAGTCCGATGAAAAAGTTGCTTCTGGCCTACGTTTTAAAACAATAAAAAAAGTTAAAAAATTTTCTTTTTCAGAGCGTAGTATTCAATGAAAAAAATAACAATAATCAAAACAAAATTAACATTGGCCACCCTGCAAACTAATTGCTTTTTTTAAAAAGGCAAAACGATGGCTTTATACCAAAAATATAAAAAGGGTTTTGGATTCGGATCAAAAAAAGAATTTTTAAATAACAGCACCTGAAAAGGGGAAATTTTTGGCACACAAAAATAAATTAGTACCTAATTTTTTTTAAATTTCTTTTCCTTGTTGTCCCAAATGCATTTAGTTTATATACTTTTTTTACTTGTTTTTTCCCCGGTGGCGCTTATTATGTTTTTTGGGGGATGCGGGGTAGAAGCTATGTGAATTGGATTGCGATGACGTTTGGGGACTGTCTACTTTTTGCTGGTAAACGTTCGAAACAAAGAAAAAAATTATTTCTCTTTTTGGGCCCCCAGAAAACACAAGATTTTTTTTTTCGCTTCCAGAATAAATTCCCAAACCCCCCCAAAAGGGAAAAAAATTTTTTGGGCAGCTTTCCCCAAATCGCCAAAATTTTAAAGTTACCAAATCCCCCGGGGATACTCCACTGTTTTCCCGGGGCATCGACCTTTATAGCAGATTCGGGGCGAACCTAGATTAACTAAAAAAAAGGGGGGGGGGAAAAAACACTGGGTTTTGGGGAAAGGGTACGTCCAAAAAATTTACTTTCTAAAAAAAAACTCTCCAACCAGTTTTTTTTAAATACCTCATCAGAAGTTGTGTCCCCCCTTGTTTTTCCCCAAAAAGACCCCCCCAAAAAAACTTTCGTTCAAAGCATTTAAACATCAAGAAAGGTTGGATAGTCCCCCCCCTTATTCTTAAGTAATTGTACAAATATACATATTAACGTCAATATTGAAAAAAAATAAGCGTAAAAAGAAAATTAGGAAAAAAATTTTAGTTTGCTAATATATTTTTTTTTTTAGATTAAATAAAAAAATGTGCATCCCAAATATATGATTTACCTTTTAATTTTCAATGACACTTTAAAAAGGGGAATTACTTTTTTTTTTAATTTTTTCGGGATTATTTTTTATTAACCCCTCGGGGACAAAAATCCCCTTTGTCTCCGAAGAGAGGAATTAAAAGTACCAATTTAACCCCAAAGTTTTTTTTTTCTGTTAATAAACTCTGCCTTTCTAACGAATTCTTTATTTGCACTTAAAAATATTCAAACTTATAAACACTGACAACAAAGGTGTTCTTTATTGTTCGATGGGGGACTCTTTCCAGTAAAAACCCAAAAAACAGGGGTAGACTAAAAGCCGTTGAATGACCAACAACTTCTTTTTTTGGCCCGGGGGAATTTTTTAACATCTCCGACATTCAGTACGGTAGCTATTAATTTTGTGTTTTTTCCCCCCGTATTTGTAACCACTGGCTACGAGATTCTTCTCAAGTAAACTTTTGATGGATGGTAAAAAAGGTTACCAGAAATTCCCAGAATGGTTCCAGGCCACAGTCAGTTTGTTATATTTTTTAGTTTTCTTTAAAACAGATATAAAGTTCCAGACAGTCTGGATTTTTGGGGGAGAAAATTTCCCCCTAATAGTCACTTGACTGTTCGGTGGATCAACGGTCAATCTTTTGAACAATAAACAGAATACCCTTAAATAAGTTACCTCTAAAAGTATTCCAAAAAAATTACAGGGTTTTTGGGGGTTTTCCCCAAATCAAATCAAAAAGAAACATTTTTATAAGCAGGTTAAACTTTGTATAAAAGTAAAAAGAAAACTCCCTTCCAAAAAAGGTTGGGGGATGGGGGAAATTAACTTTCCGCAAGACAAAGGCTAAAATAGCTCCGCCGTTCAGTGGAGAACGTTTAGCCGAGGAAGCCTCGTTGACTCGCAAAAAAATGAAAGGGGAATTTAAGAATGCATAGGGGCCCTGTGGGCCCAAATAAAGAATCAGATCTCTCTTTACAGTTTTTTTTCCTAAAAAGACATTGACGGGAAAAAAAAATTTCTCTTTTACAATACGAAAAAAAAAACTAATTTTCCTTGCACAACTTCCCCCAAAGTTACCATTTAATTAATAGTTAATCTTCAGCATTGTGTAATAAACAGGTATTAGGGGTTTTTCAGGTAATACTATAATTTTAGAAGGAGTAATAAAAAAACAAAATAAAATTGGGGCAAGTAAACAATAATTTTTTTTTTTCCTGAGACGTCCAAAAAAGGGTTTAAAAACCAAAGTACTAACGACCGGGGGTTGGAAAAAAAAAGATCTCTACAGGCAATAGTTTTTTCACCCCTAGACCCCTTTTCGAATGGAGAAAATAACAAAGGGGAATTTCGGGTCCGTCAGTTGTACTCAAAAAAAAACCGGAATGAGTAAGGAAAGCCTTCTTTGATTAGATCAAAAAATGCTAGATGCCTAATCTGAAAAAAGGTTATCGATTTGTCCTAAAACGTTGATAAATTTTTACTTAAATAATCTTCGTCTATTTTAAAAATATATTTTTTTTAAGGGGGGGGGCTGCTTTTTACCCCGCACCATAAAAAAAAAAGGGTTGGTTTGGGAAAAATTTTAATACTTTTTTTGACAGAGACATACAATCCGCCAATTTCCGCAAAAGTATTAAAATAGTTTATTTTTGTGTTCGTTTGAGCCCCCAAAAATCACTGGGAGACAAGTTAAGTAGATAGGAAGGATGGTCAAGTGGAATCAATTTTATTTTTTTTTTTTTCTTAAGATGAACTTGCAGTATGTGGGGGGGTTGTAACATCTTTCCAAACAATAGGCAACTGTATCTCACCTAAAAGCTCAGAAAAAAAAAAGGAATTTTAAATCCATATGCAAGAAATCAATGGGCAAAAAAATCCCCAATCATTTAAACGTTCTCCCTTTTTTATGTTGGACCCCAGAATAGCGATTATGTATCTTTTTCAAGCATTCCTTAAATTCTTTACCAGGCAAACCCCCAAGCTCTCCATAAGGTTTGATCCTTAAACTATGAATTTTTTTTTAAAAACGACTGGTGTCATGCCTTTCCAAAATTTAAAAATTTTAAACCCAAAAAAATTGCGCAGGAATGTATTTAACCATTGCTTCGCATCATGAAAGATACTGCTAAACAGGTCGACCGTACGTACATGAGTCCTGTGAGGTAGACCGAAGCGGGCCCATCTGGACAATAAGCCATATATTTTATTTTTTCATAAGCAGGCATGTTAGACTTTTTTTTTTGTTTCTATATTTTTTAAGTACTAAAAACCCACGTTTTTAAGATGTACCCCGGGGGTTTGGGTTTGTTAAAAATAAAAAATTAAAAAATATTGCTCTTATAATTTTTTTTGGGATCTGCGACACTGACTTTAATAAACATTTTGTTTTTCCCAACCCGAAAAAAAAAAATTTTAAATTTTACAAACTTTAAACTTTAAAATGTTTTCTTTTTTCGCAAAAGTCACTATCCCAAGAAAAATTTTTTTCTTATTTCAATTTTTTCTTATGTATTTTAAATGGGGGTTTTTTGGCAGAAAATGTAACTTTTATTTTATTATAATAATTTTTATGTATTACGTAAAAATAAACAGAAATAATAAATTAATAAAAGCATCTGAATTTTGCACAGAAAATAATCTTACGTATGTATGTATAGTCTGTCTCAAATTTTTCGTTATGGTTTTTTAAAGGACCATCCCCCAAAAAACCCAACGATTTTATTATATTGTTTTTGGGGGAAACCCCCTTTGTTCATAAGGGCGGGGGGGGGCCAGGTATTTCTTGAGTTTAACCATTAGGCATATAAATATTTTGGCTGATACCTTTTTTTTTGCGTTTCGAAAAGTTGTTTTACAAGAATATAACTATGTCGCGTCGAAATCATTTGTCATTAGATGCAAAACAGGTTGTAAAAAAAGTGTATGAAACTTTAATCAGTAGGGGGCTAGTTAAACAAGAAGTTTTAAAAAAAACCGTCTATTTTAAAAAAAACCCCAAAATCATCGAAAAGGGGAAATTTTTATTAGTGAAGAATTAAACAAAAAAAAAAAACTAGTGTTTTTTTAAACTCCCCCGATAGAAAAATGATCAGGACCTAAAAAAAAGGGAAAAAATATTTTTTTTAGAAAGCGGAGTTTTTCCCCACATTGGATAAACAAAAAAAAAGTGGGAAAAAGAAACCAGTATAAATATTAGCCATGCCACCCTCCATAGAGTTGTTTGTAAAATGGGATTTAAATACCGCAAAATAGACAAAAAACAAGTATTAAGGGGAAACCCCGAAACGCATTTTGGAAAAATTTTTCCTTCAAGAAATTAAAATATGGGGTTTAAAAAAAAATCCATAATTTTTTTTATAAAACGGTTCGATAAAACGATACACTATCCAAAGGGGGGGTTTAAAATTTTAGTCAAAACTGTCAGACGAAAACCCCCCCCTTAAATAAAGGAAAACGTTTCCAAATACACGCTGGTTCAGAAGACGGATTTTTTCCCAAAACCCCCTTGCTGTTGTCTGCAAAGAATATTAAGGTTAAAAGCTTGGATTATCATGAGGATACAAAAACAGAACTTTTTTTCTTGGTTTCAAAAATTTTTTTTAAAAAAATTCCAAAAAACAGTGTTATTTCAAATTTTGCAAGCTACCCCAGCCGTCTGCTACACAAAGACCAGTTTCATCAAGTTCAAAACCTGAAATCCCGAAATATTTTTTAGAAAAAAATTTTATTTATTTTAAATTCAGCTACAAAAAAAAAAAGCATCTTTGAAAAGGGGGGTAAATTCATATGCAATTAAAAAAAATATGTATGTGATAATTTGGCTGAACAGGCTGGGCTACTGTCTTGGGCTTTCTCCCATCACTGTATGTTAACCCCATAGAGCATTTTGGGAAACCCCAAAAAAAAAAAAAAATCAGAGCAGAAAATGTTTAACCCCACTTTTCCCAATGTTATAAATTGGATAAAAAATGGGATTACTAACATACCAGTTGAGAGCTGGGAAAAAAATTTACTACAGCACATATATATATAAATTGGGGGGCATTTTATCCAAAACAACATAAACTATTGTAATTAATCTTAATGATAACTCTGATAATTTAAACAGAATTAGATTTAGATACAGGGGGGCCGGGGCCCCCTTTTTACCCTTTAAAACGAAAACTTTGGAACAAATAAAGGTATCAAGATGCGGTTTTGAGTGCACTTTTTTTTTTAAAATTTTTTTCTCGTACCTTCCCCGATTTTTTTTGGGGGTTCCATTAGCTCAAAAAAAATGGCCATTTTTTCCCCCATAGGGCAACTATTTATTTAAAAAAAAACCTTTTATTTTTATTTTTCAAAAAAATTTCTTTCCCAAAAAAAATTGCTATGGTTATCTCAAAAAAAACGTATTTATTGACCTTCGAAAAATTGACTGCATGTCGACCAACAAT
>JAHBCN010022288.1:0-13465 GCA_019359885.1 Listronotus oregonensis
CAACTTTATTTCATAACCCTTTCCCAAAGTTGTTTTTATATATGTTTAATTAGGTCTAAAAGGTTTTCACCAAGATTTTCATGCGAAAGAGAGTTTTACTGTATATTTTCACCTAACGTGGCCTTTCTAAGATGAGAGCCTTGGTGCAGTTGGTCCCTTAGTATTAAAAAATTGCGTCTTTAAAATGGGTCAATAATGAATAAATAATAATAAATTGATTTACTTGTTAATATTTATTTTTTGAACCTACAGGAAATACTACATTTTTATAAAGTCGGTAAAATTGCCTTAAGTTAGAAATAAATGTAATTTTAAATCAAAAACGTTGAAAACACTTATAATCCATATCAAACATAAATATCAAATTGTTATTTTTATTTTTAGATTCAAACTAGAAAATTACTTATGGTGGATAACGAACAAATGTTTACAAAAAGAATTATTAACGTATGTTTTGCCCTCATTCTTTTTGCGTTATTTATTAGGATAACTTATAAAATCGTTAAGCTGAGACTTAACTTCTTTTATGATGTATGGTCATTATTTGATGTAATTATAGGTAAGAGCCCAGTTTGTAAGGTGAAATAGGAACTACTTTTCTAGACTAACTTGATTACAAAATATATTAAAAAGTAGTATCTAACTAACAATGTTAATTATAAATAATCAAAAACAAAAAACATTTCTTAAAACCTATGTACTATAGTAAAGGACAAGCTAATTTAGAGAAATGCAAACTTCTTTTGGATATGAACGTACAGGCAAAATGAAAATTTATTAAATCTCACAATTTCTTTAACCGAGAGAAAATATACGCACTTTTTGATGAAGGCTTCAAAAACAGCCATATATCTGGATGGCTTAAAAACTATATTAAATCCTAGGTTTTATTTTTTAAGGAAAAACCGTGCACCGGATTGAAAAAAATCAAGTGATCAACTTTGCTTATAAATGATTGGGGATTTTAAAAATATTTTTTATTTTAAGAGAAATCAATGACGTACCATCAACATTTGCGAAAATAGGGAGGTCAATTTCCTTACGAACGCCCCTGGTGGAAATAAAAAAAAATGTAGTACACTTAAAAATGCCTCTTGATACATAGTAAAAGTATGCCAAATTTTCTTAAAATATCTAAAGTGGTATTACTGATAATAATAATAAATGATTTATTTTTGTGATAATTTGACCCTGTTTTACTGCCCCTGATTTTAGACACCTTAGGGGTTTAAATTTAAGTGGTCAAAATGGCTGACATATTATCGATGACGATTTTTTGCCCAAATTTTTCCCTCTTTTCCTTATCCGCCACCCCTGTCGTATCCACCTAGCTGTCAGCCCCTTGGAATTTCAGCTTAGGGGGTAAAGACCTTCAGCTGAAAAAATTTTGAAGCATATTTTTGATGACGATTTTTTCCCCAAAAATTTTGCACTTTCACCTCTTATTGCTACCCCCTGTATCCAATAGGTTGTCAGCCTGCGCGGGAACATAATTAGCAATACTAAATGAACATGTTTTACGGGAGAAACTCCATATTACTGATGACGATGATTTTTCGGCTCCAGCTCTTGGACCATAAGTGAATGTCCTATTTGTATTGACGAAAGAATAGATGACTTACCGGAATTTGACGTAGCAGTTAGAATACCAATAATATTAGATAATAAAAATAGGTTTACAAACTTATAAATGAAAAGTTACCATCAGATATATCTTGGAAATGATGGCAAGGGTCTAACAGTAGATATAAAAAGAGGAAGAACTATATCTATAAACGATATCTTGCAAAGGTATATGCTTTGGTATAAATGTACAGTTTTGAATAACTTTGTATAATTTAATATTTAGTTATTGTTTGGTTCGTAAGAGTTATTCTAAAAACATTAAGTTTGGATTGACAAAAATATAGGTAGTATAATTTTTTAAAAAAGTCAAATAGTTTTAGTAAAAGAGAGCTATTAAAGAATAATAGTTTATAGTCACGTTACATGTTTTCTTTAGATGTTTTTAACTTGATTATACTTTTAAGGCTTTGACAGATTATTGACTTTTGGTGTTTTAATATTTCAGTTGTTTACTGCAACCTTTTTCTATATTCTAATTTAGGTCAAAGGTTTCCTATGATAAATAATTTTTAATGTTTTTTTAGTTATTTTAAGCTTGGTTTCTATTTATCTCTACTATGCAAGAATGGGTAGGATCAAAATGTATATCAGTGATTTATCAGCAGCAAAGAATAACCAGTTTGTCAACTATTTTCATCTGTTTACAGCAGATAATGTTTTGACGGCGCTAACCGCCACACTGGTTTTTATCGCAACGTTTCGACTGTGGAAATTATTAAAGTAAGTACATAATGTAATGTTACAGATGACTGTCAATTTTAACAAACATGCCAAATTTACAATATCTATTTTTTTAGATTTATGGTAATTGTTCAAATTGCCGAAAAAACTATTAAGGACTCTGCGATTCCATTACTTGTGTGCTTTTTGTACCAAATGGTATATATGGTAGCTTTTTCCATTTGTGGAATTATGTTTTTTGGTTCAGATACTAAGGTATGCTAAGCTCATTAATCTAATATTGTTATAATTTACAGTCTGCATAGTTTTGAAATCCTAAAATTTCATTTTTAAAACACATTTACATTTATATTACCATATGACAAACGTAAGGTTAGTTTTGGTTAGGAAAAAACTTTCGGGAGCTTATAGGGAATGTCAAAATAAGTGTAGTGTTTTAAATAACTTTTTCTCTTTAGCGCCTTCTAACGGAGATACAGGGTCGCAAAGATTTACTCGACAATTCACGTTCTTGGTTTTAACTTTTAAACCACTCTGTATATTCCAATAAAATTTTGGGATTTTCTTAAGGGGATTATTATCGTTAAATCGACATTACAATGTGCTTTTTAGCGTATTAAGAATGTTAGAAACGAACTGGCTCTCACACAAAAGAAGCAAAATTTTTGACCAGTGTCCTTCAATTGCAACGATAATATGATTTTCAAATACTCTCAAAATTTTACTAAAAAAAGGTACTCCTCATTTGTTTTGGTTAAATTAACCGTTTTCGAGAAAATTATTTTTTTAGTTTGAGAGTAAAATGTTACTTAAACAGATGTTTTATATGTCCTCCCAGAACCAGGTCCTAGGTCCCCGGATCTCAACTTAATTAACTTTTCGCTTTGAGGTTATCTAAAAAATACGGTTAACCATGTATAACCCAACAGTAACAATGATGGTATTGTTCGCATTTATAAAGCTTTAGCACAAATTAGTAACGAAACAATAAGCCGTGTAGAAAACAATTTTATTCGCTATTTGCACGCATGCACTGAACAAGGGAATAAAAAGACTTTGTATTTTGTGCAAATTTTTATTTAAAACAATCCCAGCAGATCGCTTTTGGTATAACCATCATCAGTGATATTCGTCGTCAAGCTGGAGTCGTAGCAATTTGAGAAAACAAAACATGTATTAGGACCTTAGTATTACATTAAATAAAATAAAAGTCAAAACAACAGTGGGTTATGTTACATTTTTCTTCATTAAAGGGTGAATTTTTTAAAAAAGACTACAAAAGTATACCATTTTGTGGAAAAACGAACAAGTTCGTCACAAATTTAAGATGGGAAATTCATTAAGATAACCATAAATGAGATTTTACATATAAGATAACAAAATGGTTACATAAACCGCAAAACTGGACAATTTCTCAACACTGCCGATATCACTAGTTAATTTTGCATACCCAAAACCCTTAGCTATCAAAACTTAGCGGTTTTTAGGATATTTAAAAGTTCCACTAGTAACCCAGAATGTTTTCTAACTTTTTTAGGGATACCTTGTAAAACAGCGATGTAAAAGTGGGTGCAATATTTTTGTTGACACCCGGTATATTAAAAATAAGATATTGTTGTACCAAATACTTAAACCATTTTTTGTTTTCGCTAGGAGTATTTACTCTAATTTTTTTAGAAAATGGGACCACTATCCAGGTCCCGGGGTATAGCGAGCCGAGCCTGCTCATTCCTATTGACCCCTATGAACTTGCCGATCGCTTGCAACAAAAAAAAAAAGAAAAACCCCCTAAAAAAACTCAAACAATTTAAAATACTAATCCACGTTTTACGATGAGAAAAAACCTTTTTTTTTAATTTTGTTTAATATTTTCATTAAATTTCATCTTGACAACGGTGGCATATCTGCCACCGAAACGTAGATTAGTATTATTTTTGGTTTTTTTTTGGTGGTAAAAGAAATTATGGTCATCTTGAATAATTTTTTAAAGCAATTTTTAATCAAATCAAATGTTTAAATAAAACAAAAACATTTAAATTTACCAAGGCAGGTGTTCGAAATGCTCACCATTTTGTTCAGTGTATGCGTGTAAATGGCGCATAATAGTTATTTACCTAACAAGTGCGGAAAGTGATACTTTTCCGCACGCGACGGCAGTTACACGAACGACGCGAAGCGGAGTTCGGGTAAGCCGTCAAGGGTGGAAAAGACACTTTCCGTACGTGTTAGGTACAACATTTTTTCTACGAATGTGTGGAAAAAGTCAAACTAAACAACCATTAGATAATATTTATTTTTACCATTACTACTTATTATTATTAATAACATTAATCGTAAAAGAACAGTTGGTAGCATTTTGCAAATGAATCGCAAAGGCAAGTGGGTAAGTTGCGGAGTTGGAGATTGCCGTTGAGGTGCAATTGAACCGGTCGTCGTTACAGGTAACAGAGACTCATTGTTGCTTGCTAGAAGACGGTACAATGGGCCTTGAGTGCGTTTTGCTGTGTTCAAAGGTAGATGAATTTTGGGATAATATTTTGTTTGATAAATCCTTCTTGCAACTTGTAGAGCTTTCTAGGTAGCCTTCTGCAACAGATGATGACTTTCAATCTCCAAGTCTTTTTAATATTCGTTATGCTTTCACCAGAATTAGCTAACATTGTAGCTGAGGAACGGCGAAAGCTATGTCCCGTGTAAAGTTCTGGGTTTGGAAGACATAAATAGGCAGCTATTTCAGAGGACATCTTGCCAAAAGTATTTATTCCTATACACTGGACAGTACAAGCCAATTTTTTGTAATTAAAAAAAATCTTCTGTGTGGTGTTTCGTAAACTAGAAGACTTTCTATACAAAGCTAGATATTTTCCTTTTCAATTTCCTCGGAAATGACAAAACTTCGGCTGGAATGGTTTTTGGAGTTCCCTTATCGTCAATGCTAATTTTCATCAATTCTTCTCGACGACACGCACCAGCTAGTCCGAAAATTGTAGCTACCTTCATCGGTAGATAGACATCATTTGGAGCATCATTAATAAATTTTGCTATTTCATCTTTCGAGAAAATTTTGGCCTTCTTGGGTCTAAATCCCACATTTTGCTTTGAAATATTTGCTTAAATCCATGTTCTTTTCGATCCTAATGACACTTTTTAACATGGAATACCTTGACCATATTATTGGGTTTACATGTTTTAGCAAGTTCCGCAAAATATGCCATAAAAACTTCTTCTTTCATACTTTTGATTTTTTTCTCGCCACACCAGCTTGTAAATGCTGTATATTCTTTCTCGTACCTGTGCCTCGACTTGGACGGCAACAAATCTAAATTTGCTATTTCGGCTGCTTTGAGAATGGATTCAGGTAATTCCTCGTCAGAAGACTCCATGGGAAACGTTTTTAATTCAAAATCAACGATACTGATCAGAATGTACTAAAGACACTTTTAATTATCGATGACTTTTAATGACTTTGATCTTTTATAATATGGACACCGGCACCGGTCAAAACTAAAAATCTGACAAGTAAGTTTAATATATACCAGGATGTTTGAAACAATGTTTTTAAAACAATATTAATTTTTAGTGAATATTTCGTTGATTTTACACCTAATTTGGATAAATAAAAGAATACAATGCCAATAATAGAATTATACTTCATTATAGTCAAACTTCAGAATTAAAAACATTTTAAGTATCTGTTTAAGTGGGAAATTTGCAAGGGTTTACTTTTCCGCACTAGTGCGGAAAAGTGATTATTTTCCGCACTAGTGCGGAAAAGTGACACTTTCCAAACTAAATTTCGTGCGGAAAAGTTCTGCTTTCCACACGCCAGTAGAAAAAATTGTTTTCTACACGGCTTATTGTTTCGTTATTAATTTGTGCTAAAGCTCCATAAATGCGAACAATAACATCATCTTTACTGTTGGGTAGGACATGGTAAACTGATTTTTCAGATAACCTCAAAGCCAAAAGTTTATTGAATTGAGATCCGGGGACCTAGGACCTAGTTCAGGGAGGGCATATTGAACATCTGCTTAAGTAACATTTTACTCTTAACTGTTAAAAACTAATAAAAGTTAAATTTCTTCGAAAACGGTTGATTTAATTAAAACAAATGAAGAGTATCTTTTTTTAGTAAAATCTTGAGAATATCCGAAAATCATATTTTCGTTGCAATTGAAGGACATCGGTCAAACATTTCGCTCCTTTTGTGTGGGAGCCAGTCCGTTTATAACTTTCTTAAAACGTTAAAGAGCATATTATAATGTCGATTTACCGATAATAATCCCCTTAAGAAAATTACAAAATTTTATTGAAATATACAGGGTGTGTATCTTGTCAAAAGAATAAATATTAGATTAGTATTTTAATTATTTTGTTTTTTTTTTGGGTTTTCCTTCTTTTTTGCTGCAGGCTCAGCTCGCTCTACTCCGGGACCTGGACCGAAGTGGTCCCATTTTTTAGAAAATTTAAAGGCTCCCAAAGAAAACATATCAAAATATAAATACGCCACAAAACTATAGAACATATTTAAACCAATTAATTTTTCAGGATTTTATGGATTTTCGTTCCAGTCTAACAACGCTGACTCGTCTGAGTATAGGTTTATTTCCGGACTTTAATATGGATCCACTTCGAAGACACCCACTTGGTGTCGTCTATTATACACTGTATATGATGTTTTCACTATTTTTTGTCACCACGTATATAGCAATTATTACCTTGTATTATGCGGATGCGAAGGACTTCTATGCCGAAGAGTCTGGTTTCGTTTCGAAATTTGTACGGGAAAAGTGGACGTATTATAAATCTATATTGAAGGTGCGAGTCAAAAATTTACGAGGAGGTAAAGGTACGTAAAACATAAATTATCCTAAATTCCAATCTTTCATCCTAAATTATTATTAGGTATTCAGTATAATTTGGACATTTTCGATTGAGAATGACTAAAGCAGAAACAGAAGCACGGAGAGACCGTTAAAGATATTAAAAAATAGGTGGTTTTCAAGAAATTTTATCTCCCTTAGATTTTATTGCTTAGAACATATACAGGGTGGCCCACCACATTCGCCTCCGTTTTTCTACGAGAAATGAAACGAGTTCGGGAAAAACTTTTAGCACGGTCACATGTGGGTCCATGGGGAGCATATTTCAAAATTATTTTGAAATATACAGGATGACCCAAAAAAGTACATATCAAAGTTATATTTTTTCTTATGGAACACCCCATATTTTTTACATTTTTAGATACTATAGACCAAATAAAGGTGAATTATTGTTATATTTCCTATACCTAAAACTGACCGTTTCTGAGAAATTTAGAGATATTTAAAAATACAGACCATAATTTAAAAATTGTTTACATCCTGTAACATATAACGAGCTGCTCGTAATTAAATTTATTGCTTAGCTCAAGGTTTAAGTTAACTATTACATAAAAGTTTAACCTTAATATTATACAGAGTGTTGAAAAAAATTGCCTCAAAGTTTGAACACACATTTTATTAAATAACTTCCTTAAGTTAAATGGAACACCCTGTATTTAGTGGCCTATTTTGACGCGGAACTAAATTCCCTTTAAAACCATATAAGGGTTTCCTATACCTATCTCTTCTGTTTTTTATGCAAAAGGCATTTTTATATTTGACTTATCATTTATCTTAAAAATGGAACACCCTGTATTGTAATTAAAAATCTTTTTATTAGGGATCACGTAGATTCGCTAAAAGCACAGGTTTAAATTTTTAAAAATAAGATGTATCTCAAGTAAAATGCAGGCAAAAGTAATAACTCCAATTTATTGTTATTTCCAAAATATTAAAGCATTCTTAAAATTGAGGATCGAAATATAGTAGAAGGCACACCTGTCCCAATTGTTGAGACGAAATATGATGAATTGCCCTTGTTTCTTAGCAAATGTATCAGATATTCTGGTAAAATAAAACTACTCGTATTCCCATTATTCCTCCCCACACGTTAACAGACCATCTGTGCTGGTGATCAAGGGTTCTAAAAATATTAGGATTTTCGTCACTGTAGTAGTAAAAGATATGTCTGTTAAATAATCCGTTGTTATGAAAAATTAAGTCTGATACATTTGCTAAGAAACAAGGGCAATTTACCATATTTCGTCTCAACAATTAGGACAGGTGGGCCTTCTACTATATTTCGATCCTCATTTTTAAGAATGCTTTAATATTTTGGAAATGAAAATAAATTGGAGTTATTACTTTTGCCTGCATTTTACTCGAGATACATCTTATTTTCAAAAATTTAAACTTGTGCTTTTAGCGAAACTACGTAATTCCTAATAAAAAGATTTTTAATTACAATACAGGGTGTTCCATTTTTAAGATAAATGATAAGTCAAATATAAAAATGCCTTTTGCATAAAAAGCAGAAGAGATAGATATAGGAAACCCTAATATGGTTTTAAAGGGAATTTAGTTCCGCGTTAAAATAGGCCACTAAATACAGGGTGTTCCATTTAACTTAAGGAAGTTATTTAATAAAATGTGTGTCCAAACTTTGAGGCAATTTTTTTCAACACTCTGTATAATATTAAGGCAAAACTTTTATATAATAGTTAACTTAAACCTTGAGCTAAGCAATAAATTTAATTACGAGCAGCTCGCTATCTGTTACAGGGTGTAAACAATTTTTAAATTATGTTTTGTATTTTTAAATTTCTCTAAATTTCTCAGAAACGGTCAGTTTTAGGTATAGGAAATATAACAATAACTCACCTTTATTTGGTCTATAGTATCTATAAATATAAAAAATATGGGGTGTTCCATAAGAAAAAATATAACTTTGATATGTACTTTCTTTTTGGGTCACCCTGTATATTTCAAAATAATTTTAAAATATGCTCCTCATGGACCCACATATGACCGTGCTAAAAGTTTTTCCCCAACTCGTTTCATTTCTCGTAGAAAAACCGAGGCGAATGTGGTGGGCCACCCTGTATTTGAGGTATTAAAAATTAAAAGGTACTCGCTTCGGCGGTACATATACTAAAATTGGAACGATACAGAGAAGATTAGCATGGCCCCTGCGCAAGGATGACACGCAAAATCGTGAAGCGTTCCACATTTTTGTTTAGGAATTTTACATATTAGAGTAAACTATTTAGATCCGTGGCCAAAACACATAGTATGTAAGGCCAAACAGTCCAAATTAAAAAAAAAATAAAAAATAAAAAATTATAACCCGGACACTCGAAAACGTAGGGAAAGTGCCTAAAAATGCATAAATATGCAAACAAGTGCATTTTTTGCGATTTTTTTGGGCATTTTAAGGGTTTTTCAAACAAGTTTGATGACAAAACCTAATAAGATGTATTTTTTTTAGTATAATGCAAGATTAAAATTACATATTGGTTTATTTAGGATTTTTTGTGGACCGTTTTGACTGCATAATTCCTCAAAAGTGCATAATCTACACCCGTTTAGAAAAAATGTTACCGATTGCCCTAAAACAAATAAATCATCATCCCAATTTCAAACTTCGTGGTTTTTCAGGTCGCTTGCTACGAATTTGAAGAAAGAGTCGAAAAATTCAAAATGGTTGACTGATAATGGCGCCAAATTTAAATTTAAAAGTTCATTTTTTATATTTTTTTACATAAAACGCATATAAAACAATAAAAAATTAATTAATAATTATTTTTGCATTTTTCGGGGTCAAGGATCAATGCTTGTGGTAAAAATTTTAAATAGAGAAAAACTAGTAGATTTAAAATAATATATCTTTTTACTATAAAAATTAACAAGGTTATGCATGTTTTGGGTCCAAAAAATCTTTTTCTGGAAGGTTTCAACTACCAGAAAATCATAGTAGCACTCGTGTCAGGATTTTTTTTCCTTTTTGGTGCATATAAAACGTGATTTCTGGTATCATATACTCATATACTCATAAAAAAGTATAAAAGTTTATAAATACTGTCGCATTAAAAAAAAAGGGTAAAATTCTTGAATTTTAAAGCCTTACAGATTTTTTATGTCTTACTCTACTGAGGTTTTCCCAGTATTCCTCGTGTTTGTTTCGGATCCATTTCCTGGTTTGCCCTCGTGCTGTGGTTTTGGTCACTCCAAGGGCAGGTTCTGGTCCAAAGTATGGTGCGGATGAGTCATGTTTCGCTAGCACATCCGCTTTTTCGTTGCCTTCTATTCCCGAATGTCCTGGTACCCACAAGAAAGTTACCCTGTTACGTTTTTCGAGGACCTTCAGTTCTTTTTGGCACCTTGGGGTTTACTAGTGCCCCTAGTGACGCCTGGCTGTCTGTTATTATGCTGATCTGCTTGTTTTTGTAAGTCCTCCTGTTATTTTTCTTTGCACAGTGCAGTAAAGCAAAGTACTGTGTGTTCCTAGTGGAATGAAGAATTGTGAATTCCTTATTTCGCTGTACACGCCAGCTCCAATTTCCTGCCCGGTTTTAGAACCATCCGTATACCAGATGATGTCTTCAGCTATGCCGGGAAGATCGGGTTGCTGCCTTTGATCTGGAATTTTTACGTCGAAGTTTTTGTGGAATGAGTATTGGGGAATCATTTGGTCTGTTTTCTCGTCCAGAATGTTGCCTCCAACCTTGACTTTTTATGTTGTTGTGTCCCAAACTAGCGTAGACACCAGTTGGTATTTGTTGCAGTTGGAAGTAGCTCATTCTTGCCTCTCCCATCACTGTAAGGTTAAGAGGTGGAAGGTCTAAGAGACATTCCACGGCTGCTGTTGGGGTTGTTTTAATTGCTCTTGTTATAGCGAAGCAAGCAAGTCTCTGTACCTTGGCCAGTTCTGTAGCAGTAGTTCTTTGTCGCATTTTTGTCCACCATACCAGTGATGCGTATGTCATCATAGGCCTTACCACCATGGTGTATAACCAATAAACCACGTTTGGTTTACTTTTACATATTTTTTTGTTATATGTATTTTTTGTTAGTATTTATAAGTTGTAGTAGAAATATCTAAAACTACATGTTGCATCTGTAACACACCTTTTTATTTGCAATAATATGTTTAATTTTTAGACGTACCAACTGAAGAAAGAATTATTAAGCCAAAATTAGGTGAACGTTATGAAAATTGCTTTACAATTTCCAAAAGTAGAATACGAGCAATGGCATTGGTTACAATGTGCGTATTACGCAACGAAAAAGAAAATACTAAAATGACAGAGAAGGATTTTGAACTGATATCAAAAACAGTAAGATTTATTATGTTAGAAATCTCACAAAAACTGTTTTTTCTTTGTTTTGGGTTGGAAGTTATAATATTTTCATTATTAATTGAATGTTGTTTTCTTGATTTTTGTATTTATTACACAGTCACACAAAAAAGTTGGTTATATCATTCATGGGACATATCCTTTCCATAGTAATTTTGCGTACTAATTACGAACCCAAGGTCAGAATTTCGCCATCACGTCACCATTTTTGTCTAACCTCAAAAGGTACTGAAAATGTAAAAATTTACTACAAAAACTAGATATTTTTACATTCAATTTTACATGTTTATGTAAAAACCTGCTGAATCCAAATCCATAAACATAATTAAAGTAGCACCATTAATGTCAGTTCTAACCTCAAAAAACAGACTAAAAAGCACTATTTTAACTCTCTATTATTCTTAACTAACTTCCAATATTTTTTGTAGATAAAAACACTATTCGAAAAAGAATCCGACGAAAAAGATATATTTTTTCCCACTGGTGGTTTGCATAATATTAAGCTGATAGCCGACAGCAAAATAGAACAAATTGCAGATATTTGTGAGAGACTTGCGCAAAGTCAAAATATCATTAGAGTGACCAGAAAAATGGACAAAACACTGGTTGAAGAAAGGATTGAAAGAATAGAAGCTCTAATTGAAAATATTAACACCATAACCAGTATTCTTAACAATATAGAAATTCGCTTAAATTAGTTATAGGAATTTTTTTGTTTTTTTTGCATTTTTTAACACCTATATGTTTAATGTAATGTTATTTAAAGTAATAAAAATAATTAAAAAAGGAATAAAAACAGGTTAATTAGTGTGGCTATTGATCGAAGTTGGTTCCTAAATCATTCACAACGCAACTTTTACAGTTGTGTTTAAGGGAAAAAAGGCAATACCTGAATTAAAAAAAAAACTTTTTTTATATTGTAAATGTATAACATGTTAAAAATATACTGTAAAAAAAGTAAAATAATAAATATTTATATAAAGTTATTGACCAAATAGGGGTTTTTCTTTACAGTACCATCGGAAGGATGTACCCAAAAGTTTAAAAATATCGGGTTAAAATATAATTTTTTTTGAGTCAAAACTGTCGAAAAAATGGTCAAAAATTTTAGATCATCAAAAAAAAAAAATCCTACCCTCATGCAGAAAAGTAACTATTCCGCACGATTTATTGTACGGAAAGTACCATTTTTCTACCCGATTTAACTTTACCGCACGATTTTTACTTTACGGCACGTTTTTTCAAATTGTGACAGAATTTATACAGTAAAGCGCAGAGCACTGCGAACATAGGACGATCCTGGACGATTTTGGATGTACCTAAAAACGCCGCACGCATTGCTTATCGATCAATAATTTTCGGCAAACAATAATTTACAAGACGCGCGTCGGCCGGTCAAGCGATCAATTTAATACGTTTATTCCTGAAATAATTCTTTACTATCGAACGCACGACAGCTATAGTTGTACGGTGTCGATTATTTGCGACCAAAAAGTTTTCTATTAAATAAAATAATAATTATTAATAATGGATGTTCACGAAATGGAAGAAAAAATTAAAATCATTAAATGGTATCACTGTGGAAATCCTGATAGGGGAATTAGGGAATTATTTATTAATTTATTTCCAACCAAGCTTACCCTACAATTTTCACTATTCACCGAGTCATTAAAAACTTTTTGACATTTGGTTGTTTAACTCCAAGAAAACATAAACATGATAGTGCACAAGAAGAAAACAACGAAAGGGAAATGAAGGAAATTATAGTAGTGGCAAGTGTTATTGAAAATCCTACAATTTCATTAATACAATTGTACAACAGGTCAATTTGAGCAAAGGATCAGTGGAAAGAGTGCTTAAAAACAATGAATACCGATCCTACAAAGTAAGAAAAACCCATGAAATTTTCCCTGATGATCATTTTAGACGAATGCAATT
>JAHBCN010022289.1:0-13524 GCA_019359885.1 Listronotus oregonensis
CTTTTTAAGCTCGACATACTGTAGACACATAATATTTAACGGATACTGTTACAATGGATACCTAGGTACCCAAGGTTACTAAACAATTTATTCTGTCTCATGAATGTTTGTTATTAGTGAAAAGTATATGCCTAAAAAGCAGTTATAAAAATTTTCACTTTTTAATGTACAACCAGAATCTTAGGATTAGATTAAATTCATTAACACTATCTTGCCCTTCTTTTATCACAAAATTGGTGATAATTGCATGAAACTATCATACAATGTTTAAAATTTTCTTTAAAAAATCGTGTTTTTACTTATTAACAAAGATTTTTGGTAAAAATACAAAACTGCCAAAAATATCGACCATTTAAATAGAAGACTGAAAAGTGGCGCCATCTATTCTTTCCATATTATATTACATAATATAAAATTCAATATTACACAATAATTTAAAATATTTTATAGTAGTATCGTTTAATAACCAACAATTTTGTGCTAAAAATAAAAAAAAAAATGAATGTTTGAATTTGACATTTGATGATGTCAACTTCATAGATAGTAACAAAGAATTATGGAAGTCCGGCCCTGACCTACTATTCATTGCGCAAACTCCGCGGGGCCAATCCCCCTATTCCCGCTGCCCTGCACGCCTGGACAATTTTGTTCTACAGTATTGGGCTTCCATACACCTTTGAACTTTCTTGATCCGAAACAAACACGAGGAATACTGGAGAAGCCTCAGAAGAATAAAACATGGAAAAAGCTTCATAAGGAGCCCATTTAAAAGAACGAAGAAAGAACTACTCATACAAAGTAGAAAAATACTTCGCATAACACTGAGGCTGCTAACAGGGCATGATAACCTTAGAGGACACCTACACAAGATAAGCTCATACAATGGGGACCCAAGTTGCAAAATGAGCGTTGAGGAAACCAACCAGTCCGTGTTATACAAACTCGTAGAAGGAACAGGACTAAAAGGAGGAATGGTATAAAAGATAATTGGAGATTAGGCACAAAAAGCCCAAAAGGCTGCAATGTCTCCGGTAGTAAACCTAGACGGCCCCCGAGGAAAAAGAAAAAGAAGAAGAGGCTTGGGAGTAGTATGAAACCGGTACGTAGCTTCGAAGTGAATTCATTAGCATTAGTTTTTAAGATGCTAAAGAAATTTCAAGTGGATTATCTCCAAAGTGTTAAAAGAATAAATTCAAATTATTATTGTAATCTTCTGGACCAGCTGGAGGTAACAATTTTAAAATTTTTAAAGATAGATCTAGTTTACAGAAGATAAAAATCATTCTCTCACACAGCTCAAAAAACCGTCTCTCAAATATTTTTTTCTTTGCGATATCCCCATTTTCTATTAAAACCAAAGTGCCAATATCCTTAAGGAAGGTTTAATTATAAAGGTGAACACATAAACCTGGTAATCCAACAACACAGTCAAAAAAGCATTTAAAACTTAAGTGAAAATACCCATAAAACACGGCTTGCGGCAAAGCAATGCTGCGCTTTCTTTTATGCTCGAAAGTGTATTACTTTTCCTTTTCCTTCTTAAACTTGATTAAATGACCCAATATGCTTGTAAAAGGATCTCCGCAAATCCCGCTTAAATAAAAGGAAATGGGGCGGTCAGGATGCAGCACTTTACAATGGTTTTAGAGTAAGTAAAACACAATAGTTTCGCCAGCAGCAGGATTTACTATAAACAAATAAGCCTTTTTACCACGCTTTTATTACCTGTAACATTTTTACGAATTTAAGGGACGAAAAAATTACCCACCTTTTCTATTATGCCTTCTCTGGCAACTCCCAACAAAGCACGCATAGTGCCACTTTTATGCATCCTTTTACAGCCCAACTTGAGAGACCCCGAACTTCCCACTTTGTTCGTTTCATCATTCCTAACTATTAAATAAAAGAGATCTTATGATGCAAAATTTACTGGTCCAACTATATACAGGGTGTCCGAAAAGTCCTAGTACGGGCTAATATCTCCGAAGTTAGTAAATATAGATGAAGCAAAATTTTTGCGAATGCATACATCTAAGAAAAATCTACTTCTTTATGCATTTACAATTTTTTCACCCCTGCATGTGTTGCACCCAAAAATCCTAAATGGAACCCTATGTCGGTATGTAGCTTATTTTAAAGGCCTTTATGAAACAAACATTGCTGCACAAACCAGAGGCCTCTACAGTCACCTGTTCCCGATTAATAAGGGATTATTAATAAGTACCAGTCTAGAAGAACAGTTTTAATTTTTATTTTATGAGATGCTCACAATGACCACCACTAACCTCTTGACAATAATAGAGTCTATTTTGAAATTTTGCTCTTCCGTTTACTCAGAATTTGTGGTGTTATAGTGGCGCACACAACCGTGATTCGTTGTCGTATTTCTTGCAAGTTTTCTGGTTTGGTTGCAAATATCCTGTCCTTTACATAACCCCAAAAAAAGAAGTCAAGGGCAGCGAGGTCCGGGGATATTGGTGGCCATATAATAGGCCCTCTACGCCCAATCCAGGTATTGTCTTACAGTTAAATAAAAGTGTGAAGCCTCCACGCAGGGGCGGTCTGGCGGCTCTGGGGGCCCTCGGCTGAATTCCGTCCGGGGACGCCCTCAGAATAACCACTCCACCTCCCTCCAACTCACAACACCCTAAGTATTGCAATTAATTGCTTAAATTTATTTATAAGCATTGTAAACACTGTTGAATCACAATTTTTGCATTAAATTTGCATGTTCAAATTATAAACTATAAGTTACTCAACATTTATACAGTTAGTTTTATTATCTTCATAATATTAACTGTAATCAAATGGCGAATTGTGCATTAAACAATGAAATATTAGGATAGAGTTTGAAAAAATAGTCTAAATCATAAAAAAACTATATTTATTTTTACATTTCATATATCTTAGTAGATACAGTTTCAATATTTTAATTAGAATAAAATGTTCAAATCCTTTTTCCAACGGTTCTTTTAGTTCTGAGCTACTTTCTGCCACATTGTCAATTATTTTATTTTTATTCAAGTTTGAAAACAAGTCCCTTTCAACATTCATTAACAGCAGATCTGTCATCAGATCCCGGTCCAAATTGGCCTTCAATCTATTTTTTACAATTTTCAACTTGGAGAAAACCCTTTCACAGGTTACTTGTGTACTTGGTAGGGTTATAACGTATTTGTAAGCGTGGTAGAGGTTGAGGAATCGTGCACAACGGAATGCACATGAGAGGCATTTAAAACATCGTTCGTTCCCCGAGCACTTTGAAATCATTTCCTTTTCATATTCACTGTTCCTTTGATCGTCTTCATTCTCTTCCTTTTCAAATTAATTTCCAAGTTCTTCCATAGTTAGTTTACTTCCGGTTTCTTCGCTGTTGGTTAGAAGGGAGGCGATAAAACTATGGTAAAGGTTTGTGAACTGTTTCAGCTATACAAGTAAAAGGGTTTTGTCTATTTTGATTAGCTCCGAAATGGAGTTTAAAGTATGGGGCTGGATTTGGAAAGAGTCCTTCTTTATCTCGTTAAACCTTTTTGGGTCTAGCCAGGAACAGTTGTCCAGTAACTTTTCATTTGGACTAAAACGACCTTGTATGCTGTTTCTGGTCCTATCAAGGACATTAAAATATATATGCTTGAACGTATTCAAAAAACCCAGGAAATATGCCTGCAAATCTCGACCGTCGCGTCGTGTCCCCGTGTTGCGATGTTGCCAATCATTTTTTAAATGAAAGTCAAATATATCTTATATCCCAATTGAAAACTAGGACGAAAGTACCCCAGAGTTTTTTACATACACGTATAATGCATTTATAAGGTTATAAATAAGCCCAAAATTTAGGTATTATAAACTGGTATTATTAAAAGTTTTACAATAAAAGTAATTGATTCCATATTGCAACAACATTTATTCCATCCGTACTTTTGTTTTCATCATTTAGCACCTTCGGGGGCACCCTGTCGGGGCCTCTTTGGTCAGAGCGGGCCCCGGGGCCCTTGGCGATCGCCGACCAGCCGACCTGGCCAGACCGCCCCTGAGTGGAGGTGCCCCATCCTGCAAAAAAATGAATTGTAGTCAAAAGCATATTCTCAATAGTAGCTTCAATTACAGGTGTAATAGCTTCTTCTAAAAGTTGTAAGTATAAGTTCCGGAAATTTCCTTTAATAAAAAAAAAGACTAAACCGTATTACAAAAATTTAGATGTTTAATTTTTAAAAGGATTTTTTATTTTGTGAATTTAACCCCATTTTTTTGACAATTGTTCATTAATAAAAACTGGTTTTTCATGAAACATATCGATAGTTGTTTTGTGGCATTAAATGGTCACGTTTTACAAACTGAAAGGGCCTTTGATTGGTCACTTCACTAAGATGTACAAGATAAACTTTAAGGGTTTTAAAATTTGCTTTTTAAAATTCTTTAAATTTTGGATTGTAAAATGAAAATAGTTACGAAAATATCAAAAATGTTTTCTGAAATGCAAAAAAAACTTTAAAGATTTAAGATCCAATTTTTTCGTTAAAAGAAATTCTCTTAACTTTTGACATTTTTTATCGTTCTTCCTCACTCGAAGCTTCCACCTGAGAAATGAAAAGTCGAGAAAAACGATCGCCAACTAATACAACTTTCATTGAGTCTATAGAAAGTTTTTCGCTTTTCTGATTTTTCAAAAGGTATTATCGTGTAATAGACTTTGGAGCAGTGCACTTGATTGAAGTTGGAATTGAATGAGTTACAATTACTTTTATAAAGTTTAATTTCCAATTACGTTTTATTAAGAAAAAACGGGTTTATTTGTAACTGGTTGATGTTTATTGTTTTTATCGTTTTTGAGAGTAAAATTAATACAATATTGTAATAGTCCAAGAGCTAGCAGGCATCTGGACTAACCTGCGAGGTTTAAAGCTACAATTTTGTGTATGATTAATTTAATTATACTTAAATTAGAAAATCATTGTCCGACTGGGCTGATGCTTCTGCTCGGAAGAGTTGACCAGTATAATTCCTCTTCTGGCAACTCCCAACAAAGCAACGCGTAGTGCTACTTTTATGCATCCTTTAACAGTCCAACTAAAGAGGCCTCGAACTTTCCACTTTGTTCGTTTCATGATCCCTAAAGTGTCAAGATTATGGAACCAACTACCCTTTTCCTACGAATCTTTAAATATTTATGTCTCGTATGAATAAACTCTCTCTTACCACACTTAAGACACCCACGGTACGTAAGTACTTAGGCCTCCGACTTCGTGGACTGTCCCAAGATAAAAAAAAGTGTTTGGAAGTTGAAATCCTATAAAGGGCAATATGGAAATTGACAGAATTGTCAAAACGAGCAATGAAGACAACTCTATAATGGATGTTTCCTTGGTTATACCCGACCTAATCTACGAACTTAAAGTATGTACACTTCAAAAATGGAATATGGAATGGCAAGCCTATGGAAGACTAACACACATTATTTTAAAATTCACCCCACCATTCCTACATCGCAATGGTTTCAAAAGGCTAACTACCCCAGAAGAATAGTGTCAACTATCAGTAGATTAAAACTAAACCATGGAAGATTTCCTGCACATCTACACAAAATCGGTGTTAAACCAGATCCATTTTGTTCATGCGGAGATATAAACCACCTACTTTTTAACTGTCCTTTACATAAGGATAAAATTGATAAATTTATTTGTTACCTCAATAAAAATAATATGTTAAATCCTTTATGAATGCCCTACATTTTATGTAGGGCATTCAATCCATGTCTTGCTAAATCTTAGGGAGTAAATTACCTCCATCTAAAAAATTACTATTATACTTATATTACAGAAACTTTCAGCCTTTTTTTAGAGATAAAAACATATTCATTGTCTTTTTAACACGTTCTCCACTTAAGAAGCGGCCCTAAAAAAGAGAAATAATTTATTTTTAAGAAACGAAAGTTAAACGATGTGCTAATTGGGGAAAATTAAGTTCCAAAGTAATTTTCGGATCCCATTAGAAAGACTAAATTAAAAGAGTTTTATACCCAATTTCACGTTTCTTGTAATTATATATTGCTGAGAAAAAACAGAAGAAATATGAACTAAAAAGCTCTGTTTCAAAAAACAATTCTCAAAGGACCCGGCAAGATTCTTATGGAAAATGGGTTTCAGTAAATTTATTTAAAGCTTCGCAAAATGATAATGCTTAACACGCTAACAAAAAGTCTTAATGGGTACGAAACCCAATAACCCCAAAAATCCCCCCAAATTCGGAGGGATGGATTAACCAACAACCACCCAATCACTAGACTTAAGCCTGACATCACCAAAACATTCAATCACACCTTTGCCACCACCTCACCCTTCTCACCGCCGATCAAGGCCTGCCATGTAACTCTTGCCTGTTTACGTGTTGTGTTAGTCCACGCCCTATCGTCTTTTGTCGAAAGTATCGTTTAAAAATTTTAATCTATAAAATGTTTGCGTATTTGCGGCAATTGCGAAAATTACTTTATAAGCTTTGCACGACTTACACGCTCAAATTTTCGTCTTAAATAATGGCATTTCCTTTTCTATTTAGCGCTATAACAAAAACTTTTATCACTTCTAATATTATGTGCAACGGAGCTAAATACATATTCTGCTGTCCTACTAAGGATTTATTAAAAATCGATCGCTTATTTATGACTTTTAGTAACGTATCAAAAATCCAAGCCCATATAAAGTTTCTTTAAAACCCTAGTCCCGAAAATCGACAGGCTAGCATCGAAGCAAGATATCAGTATAATTAAACTTTTTAGAAGCCAAACACCGTATTAACAATTGGAAAAAGATGAAGTTCTCTCTTGCTCGAATGGCAGTAAATCTTTCTGGTCCTTTGCCAAAAACATTTGTCAGAAATTCTGCACAAATTCTCTCGCACCCCTAATTTTTGAAGATGAAATTGTTTTTACCTCTAAAGGCAAAACCGAACTATTTGTCCAACAATTTGCTACCAATTCTACCTTTAATCCTACTATTAATGTTCCTCTTTCTCATAAAATGTCCGATATCATTTTTACAGTCAAAGAAATCAAGCGTAACTAGCAACCTTCTTAAAAAAATGTCTACCCATCTTAACCATCCTCTTTTGCAACACAGCTGGAAAGCTGCACGTGTGCAAATTGTTCCCAAGAAAAGATGAAAGGATGCAAACTCTCCCTTCTAACTATAGACCTATATCTCTTCTTTCTGTTTTGTCCCTTTTTAGAAATTGTTCACATGTCTGGAAAATGGAGGTACGATAGTACTTAGGCCTCAGCCTTCGTGGGCTTTCCCAAAAAAAAAAACCTAGTATAGGCTATAATATACACAAAGCAATACCTAAAACTATGTCAAGGGTGTTTTAGCTGAAAACAACATGACTTTAAAAACAGAAGTTTAAAATATGCCGATTGTTTAGGAATTGCTTATAATCAAAGAGCTGCACAAATAAAATGATTAGTATTCCAACTGATTCTAAGCAACTAGCGAAAACTATTGATAAAACCAGTGCGCACTAAGTGCACACTGGTTTCAGTTTCTCAGAAAAAAATAATTTGGCGTAATTATGATTTAAAGTTTACCTCTGGCCCTTAAAATCTTTTATTCGATTTAATGTCATTACCATAATGTCTGTTTAATGTCAAATAAATTTGAAATATATTAAATTTAAACCGTTAAAATGCTTAACTACTTAACTAACTAACTTAACTACAAAAAAATAAAACATTTCAGAGAAAAAAAATAAAGTTCTAAAACTGTTCATTGTCGTTTAAAAATAACACCTCGTAAGTTATCATAAAAACTGACTTTTTGAACCAATGAAATATATTAGTTTTTTATTGTTGTTACCATGGTTACTGACTTTACATTACATTTTCTTTTAATGCGTTATTGTCATACGAAAATTGTATATAATAAATTATAGTGTTTTACTTTTTAAATAAACAAATGGCACTTTTATCCACTGACTAAAAATCAATAGATCTCAATATCTGGATTAGCTTTGCTTGGTACTTAATTTACTTCGCTTTTATTCGAGATGTAATATTGGAACTTGATGCCGGTCGCCTCTGTCGATCAGGCGTTGTAAATAAGTGTGGTTACCCACTTGTGACTTAAATATGCTTTTCGCGGAAAAGTGTTATATTTTAATTTTACATGTTTGAAATTCTGTTATAGAACTTTGTATACAAAAAAATATTTAGAGGAAGCGTTATTTACGTAAAAAGGGTTATTTTTAACTAGTAAAAAATATGTGCAAGAACCCCTTTTCAGAATCATGGATCCAACTTTATTTTATAACGCAATTTTTAATAATCCATATGACATCCATATGCTTATTTTACTTCATAAATCAAAAAAAAAAGTTTAATTTTTTTTAAGCAAAATAAATTTCTGATAACTCGTTGCCTCTATATATCGAATAACTCGAAGCTTTCTAAGATAATTGTCCCAATTTTGCCTAGAAAGAACACAGGACAATTATTTTGTTAAATTGGAAAACCAAAACCAAAAAACTCTTTGAAAATTTATATATTCGAGTAACGAGATACTGCTGGAGGGTGAAATTTGAATAATGGTTAAAAGAACATTCACAGAACTCGTTTTAAAATTATTTTAATGATTTTATGGTTAGTTTAAAATGCAAAAATTTAAGATGTTGTCCATAATAAAAAAAATTTATTGATGATTTAGAATAGTCAAAACGTCAAAATTAAAAATTTGATGCAAAAATAGTTGCTTTAAAAATGAGTTACAGCTTTTGAAAAAAAAATAAACAAAAAAGTTACAGAGCTTTAGAGAATATGTCACCTTTCAATTTTTTTTTTAAACATTTCAAAAACTAAAAAAGCCACAAGTATGCTGCTAGCGCCTTTATATTACTTAAGAAATTTTCTAAACCTTTGTTCATTTAACCGTTTTTCTATCTTTCATAGTTATTGATATCCCAATACATGCATCTCCCAAATATCCACACTGTATGAAAACAGGAGTAAAATTATTTGAACTAACATTCCAAAGAAAAAAAAGTAGCAAGTAACAATTTTATTAAATTCTATAAATGAAAAATACAGTTAAAACATATTAACCTTCTCATTTTGCCATTGCACACTTTCAACATTTAAATTAAAGTAATCCTTAAATAATTAATTCATTTTCTAATTCTAAAGGCATATTTAACGCATATCCTCCTTACATATGAAGGCGCTGCAGCTCTTTTTACCACGCTCTTATTGGCTTGACCTGTCTGTATCTATGTATCTATGTATATATGTATCTATGTATATATGTATCTATGTCATGATACTATTACTAGAAGATAAAACCACTTGGCGATTTAATTTCGTACGACGTTGCGCATGACGTCACTCGACGACAACAATTCTGCTTGTCGGTTGGGAAAGCAGTGTTAAGCCTTTTTTAACGTTTATTGTATTTTGGCATTATATGACGTTTAAAAAATAAAAAATCATGCGCTAATCCATTAACATCTAAACAGAAATCGGAATGCCATATTAAACTCGCCGTTTCTGGGGAAATAGTCGTCGAGGACGCCAGGCGTGGAGAGAGATATCTCATGCGCTTTTATATATGTATCTTTTTTGTATATATGTATCTATGTACAGGGTTATTCTTTTTAAAGTAAACATGGCTTTATTTTTTGAACTTCCTTGTATTTTTTTAAAAAAACAAATATAGCCATTTCGTGTATTTTTTCCGTATAACGCAATATTCTTATCAGAAAAAACATTTAAAACAAAACAATACAGCACGAGTGACGTATTTTTTTAAAGGGAATACCCCGTATATTTTTATATCAGTAGATAGAAATTTTCACAAGGAATTCGCTGATATAGGGGTTGCTGGGTTTATTTTCTGTGGTTCTGCTGCAATTGTCTAAAAACTCCATGATACCAAAAGGATAGTTTCACCTAAAAAAACCTGACTGCCACAGGTCACAGGTGCTTATTTGTCAAAGTCACGAATTTTAGAAATACGATTATTACTTTTTGGAAAAGTTTTATAATGAGATTTTCATCAGAAAAATGGCTACAAATTATATTATATACTAAAAATGATATGATATATCTATTTTTAAACCAAGCAGCAAAATTACAATAAACGGAAAAAATTAAAATACAGTATGAGGTAAAATATGGTGGTAATAAGAACACTTATAACAAAAAATTATAATATTACTAATGATTTAAATGTTCTATTTGACCCCCGTTATTTTCGAAACATGATATATAACCCCTCGTTAGCCTTTCTAAGCTCGCCGATTTTATATGAGGTTCTTGGTTAAGACGATTAATTTCATTTACAACTTTTTCTCTCATTTCTTCCGTGTTTGTGTTCCCATTTTGATAAACGACATTCTTTAAGTGACCCCATAGAAAAGTGTCCAAAATTGTAATATCTGGACAATTAGGTGGCCATTTAATAGTGCCATAACGTCTAATCCACTGATTGTATCGGCGATTGAGATACTGCACACCTTGACGAACAGCATGGGGCGGCGCTCCGCCTTGTTGCTAAATTATCTTGCGATACGTTTCGAGTGGCAATTCTTCTAAAATGTCCTCAATACCGTTTTCAAGAAAAATAGGATATCTTTCTACAGTTAAGGATCCCCCATAGAATATTGGTCCGACAATTCTATTGTTAAGCACACCACACCAGACATGAAAAGAAGACCTCCCTTGGTATTTAATCCCTTGAAATTTCCTGGTATTTTGTCTTGCCCAGCTGTGCGTATTGCGTCGGTCAAACATTCCCGATGTATGAACGTAGCTTCATCCGTCCAAAGAATCGTTGAAACGGGAAAGGGTCGTTATCTTGTTCATGGATTAAAATTTGGGAAACAAATTGAATGCGAAGTTCCTTTTGTTCACGTGTTAAAGGGAAAACGTGATATAGAAGATACTTAAAATATTTCAGTGTTCTCTGTACCGTCGCATAGGTTACTCTTCTTCTTGCAGGACCATACCTCAAGTCTCTAACTGCGTCAGTAAATATGGATAAAGTAAAATAATTTAGAATAGCTTGATCCCGGTTTCTTTTTCTCTTGAGTCCTTTTTCTAATATGTAACGATTTTGTTTCTTCGAATAAGACTTCAGTTTTAAATCTTTTTACTGATTTATTTGGGGAAATTTGAAACATATCTCGTTGGTTTCCCTGGCGTTTTCTCCACCTTTATAATAGAGAGTTATAATTTGAAGCCGTTCTTCTGATAAAAACCTCATTATAAAACTACTCCAAAAAGTAATAAACGTATTTTTAAAATTCTTGACTTTGACAAATAAGCACCTGTGACCTGTGGCAGCCAGGTTTTTTCAGGTGAAACTATCCTTATAGTATCATGCAGTTGTTAGACAATTGCAGAATAGCAGAAAATAAACCCAGCAACCCCTATATCAGCGAATTGCTCGTAAAAATCTCTATCTATTGATATAAAAATATACGGGGTATTCCATTTAAAAAATTCGTCACTCGTGCTGTAATTCTTTTGTTTTTGTTTCAAATGTTTTTCTGATTAGATTATTGAATTCTACGGAAAAAATACACGAAATGGCTATTTTCGTTTTTAAAAAAGTACAGGAAAGTTCAAAAATAAAGCCCTGTTTACTTTTAAATAAATAACCCTGTACCTATGTATCTATATATTAATGTATCTATGTATCTATGTAACGGAATCTTTTAACTTAATTTTCACCAATTTTAAAAAGTCTGATTAACTTGAAAATTTGTTTAGGGGTCAAGAGCCGATAACAATACAATTATTCTATACCCTCGTTCTAATGTCCTGACTAGGATCATCAGAATAAAAAAAAATAAAATAACACTCTCAAAATATCAATACTTGCGCATAGGCATTGAGACCTATATTCCCCACACTAAAAAGAACCCCATAACTTCAAATCACAAACCGTGGTTTTCTAAATCCTGTGACAAAGCCAGACTTTTAAAACTTCAAGCCCACAAAAAGTTCTTCAAAACCCCAGTCCCGAAAATCGACAGGCTAGCATCGAAGAAGAAATCAGTATAATCAGACATCTCAGATGCAAAAGACCGTTTTAACAACGAATAAAAGATAAAGTTCTCTTTGCTCAAATGGCGTAAAGCTTTTTGGTCCTTTGCAAAAAATATTAGTCAGAACTTTGCACAAATTTTTTCCACCCCTAATCTCTGAAGATGGAATTGTCTCTACCTCCAAAGGAAAACCGAACTATTTGCCAAACAATTTGCTCCCCAATTCTACGCTTGATCCTCCTATTAATCTTCCTCTTCCAACAGTTGTCCCTGTTTCTCATAAAATGTCCGATATAATTTTTTTAAAGTCAAACAGATCAAGCGTATTCTTTCTTCTTTTAATACTAAAAATCGTCTGGGCTGGATGGCATCCCAGCAATCGTCTTAAAAAATTGCCCCGAGCTTGCCCCATCCTAACTCGCCTCTTTCGAATTCTTACGACACGGGCAGTTTCCCGGAGAGTTGAAAAGCTGCACGGGGCAACCTGTCCCCAAAAGGATCCAAAAGTCTCCCTTCTAACTATAGACCATATCTCTTCTTTCAGTTGTTTGCAAGGTAATGGAAAAATTCATCAATTCCCAAATCTTAAAGTATCTGGAAAACATAAGATCTTACATGATAGACAATATGGATTCCGTCACAGTAGATCCACAGCTGATCTTCTTTCCTTTGTCTCCCACAACTAGAACAAGTCCCCTTTAGTTTCTTGGTGAATCCCAGATCGTTGCTCTTGACATATCCAAAGCTTTCGATCAGGTCTGGCATGATGGGCTTCTTAACAAACTTCCTTCTTACGGTCTTCCACCTAAGCTTTGCTCTTGGCTTTGCTTTCTAATCGACGTATATCAGTTAGTGTAGATGGTCATTCCTCCAGCTTCTACCAAATTAATGCTGGGGTGCCCCAGGGCTCAGTGCTGGCACCCACGCTGTTTCTTCTACACATTAACGATCTTCTCTTCCACAATCAATCCCATTCATAGTTTTGTGACGATAGTACCCTCCACTCTAGTATTCAATTTCTTAAGCCACCGTGTAATTCTGATTTTGAAAACAAGCGCAGGTCAATGCAGATATCTCTTTCACAAGACCTTAAACTTATCTTGGATTGGGGCGCCAAAAATCGTGTTCAGTTTAATGCCTCAAAAACAAGTCATGTTCGCTGTCGCGAAAAAAGTCTGCGAATGCTCATCCTTTACATATGAGCGGCCAAGTTCTGCAGAACAAAGAGTCGTTTTAAACTAGTCGGCGTTACTTTTGAGAATAACCCAACTGGCACAAACACACTTCATCCATAGCTTCGGCAGCTTCAAAAAGATTGGGTTCCTCTTTCCAGAAAATATTTCTCTTCTTCCAATCTGTACACTCTGTATGTATCCCAAATCAGACCTCTTTGGAATATTTTCGTCTGGGGGGAAGGCGTCCCCTACAACATAGCATTTTGGGGTCCATTCAAAAAAGGTGTTCGTCTAATTAAGATCCCAAAGCTCACAGAAA